>JAEMWC010000879.1:2500-32500 GCA_016490735.1 Pachyseris speciosa
CACGCTGTTGTCACCTTCCCGCTGAATTCGATTAAGCCACCTGTCCCTATGAAGACTGTTACGTACAGGAAACTAAAAGCAGTGGACATAGGTGAGCTGAGACGTGATCTGATCAACTCCAGATTGGTGGACCGGACTCCTGTTGACCTTGATGAATTAGTACACGCATATGATGATACTCTGGCATCCTTGACTGAACGGCATGCACCCCTGCGCACTCGCACTTTCACCAACAGACCGCGCATGCCTTGGTTTAATGATGACATTAAAGCGGCAATCAGGGAGAGACGTCGTGCTGAACGCAAATGGAAAAGGTCTGGTGTTCATGAACACTTTGTCGCTTTTAAGCGCGCAAAGAACTACGCATCACTGGTTTTAAATCAGGCCAGGTCGTGCTACTTGTCTGACTGATAATCAGGCAAAGTTGTTCAGGGCTACCAGATCTCTTCTATCCCAGCCGAGGTCATTCATTGTACCACCTGGCTCTGATGTTGTCTCCCTGGCTAATGAAGTTGGGGATTTCTTTGCTGACAAGGTCTCACGGATGCACGCTGCCCTAGATGGTAATTCGGGTGCAGTCGACGATGACGGTCCCGAAGATGGTAACTGTTCTGTCTCGTTCGAGAAATTTAACATCTTATCTCCAGAGGATGTAAGAGATCTAATTTGTCGTGCAGCCAAGAAGTCTTGCCCTCTAGATCCGATGCCAACTACTCTGGTCACTCAGTGCCTTGACGAGCTGATTCCTGTACTGACCGATATGATCAACACCTCGCTTCAGTCGGGCCATTTTGCTGGGAAGTGGAAGGAAAGCTCTAGTTACACCCCTTCTGAAAAAGGTGGGTTTGGACCAGACGAAGGCGAACTTGCGTCCCGTGAGTTACCTGGCATATGTTGCGAAGCTTACTGAATCGGCCGCCGTCACCCAGCTAGAAAAACATATGCTTGAAAATGGATTGTACCTTTTACATCAGTCCTCCTATCGATCGAAAGCACCATAGTACCGAGACAGCACTGTTAAAAGTGCGTAACGATATCCTACTTAATATGAACAGTCAGCAGGTCACTCTACTCGTGTTACTTGATTTCAGTGCCGCGTTCGACACTGTAAATCATAGCAAGCTTCTTAGAGTGGTCCGTTCTAAATTGGGGGTGGAGGGGGTTCTGTCCTTGCGTGACTTGTCTCTTATCTTTCTGGTCGCTCTCAGAGAATTATTCTGGATGGCATACGGTCACGGACATACCAACTAAATTCGGGAGTTCCTCAGGGTTCTTGCCTAGGCCCTCTGCTGTTTAATATATACGTCAGTGGCCTATTTGACATTGCCAGTGACCACGCCCCTGTCGCGGTACATGCCTATGCTGATGACTTCCAAGTCTACCTTTCCTTCAGTCCCTCAAGCTGTGTGAACGAGGAGCAAGTAGTTCAAGTAATACAGGACTGTGTAGCAGATATAAAGTCTTGGGCACGTCAACATAGTCTCATGCTTAATGTCGGGAAAACAGAACTTTTAGTGTTAGGAACGCGCCAACAACTTAGCAAAACTAATATCAGCCATCTGAGGGTTGGTGATGCGACTGTTGCTGCCTCCATGTCTGTGAGGAACTTAGGTTCATATTTTGATAACAACTTTACTATGGCCACGCATGTTACTAAGACCTGCAGCGCGGCATTTTTCCACCTTCATAATATTAGGCAGATAAGGAAGTTTCTATCACACGAAGCCGCAGAAACACTTATTCACGCGTTTGTTACGAGTAAAGTCGACTGTTGTAATAGCCTTCTGTATGGTCTTCCCGCATATCAGATCGCTAAGCTGCAAAGGGTACAGAATGCGGCAGCGCGCATTTTAGGTATCCTACTGATGAACAGTTATTACATGCAGATATTTTTAGAAGCAACAATTGTTTGCGGTCTGTCACCTTTGAGTTGATATTTAAAGAGTCTAGGTTTTGCCACATAACCCCATTGTTAAGACGATTACACTGGTTGCCTGTCCATAACCGCATAATATTTAAGATATTATTGATAGCTTTCAAAGCTATCCACGGGCTGGCTCCAGAATACATTAGTTGCCTTGTACGTATCCGGTCTCTGGGAAGATATAATTTACGTAGCCAGGAAGGCATCATCCTTGACGGATTACATACATCTTGCAGGACCTATAAGACACTCGGTGACCGCGCCTTTGCGGTAGCGGCACCGAAACTTTGGAACGATCTACCGGCTACTATTAGGAACTGTACTAGTATCTATAGTTTTAAATCGGATCTCAAGACCCATCTCTTTAAACAAGCATTCTTAGAATAATTCTTCCTACATTTCTAGGATATTAGGCTATTATTTATATTAATATTATTATAAGTGTTTTTGTAAATACTATTGTAAATATCATTATGCATGTAATTCTTTTTGATAGTATAAGATTATAAAGCGCATTAGATCATTGCGTCATGGTAATGCGCTATAGAAATCAATAAATTATTATTATTATATTATTATTATCACAAAAGCCGCGTTGTCGAGCAGGGTGATTGAGATCGATCAAATCTCAAGATCAATGTCAATTATCTTGCTAGGTAAAACCAATTAATCAACTCTTTCTTTATTAAAAACATCTTTTCACATTTCAAGTTAATCAATGAACGCGTTTCCTACGATGATTGAGCTTTCTTCGGGTTTTGAGATTTGCAAAGTGAAAGTCTTCATACCCATGGTTACAGACCCACAACCTATTCGACGTACATTGCCAGGGTCTGTAGCTGCAGACCATACTCCTTCGCGTACGCCGCCGCTTCCTTTGTCAGTGCTTGGTGCCCCACGCTTTCCGCACGCTCCTCGAAGTCCCGTACCATCTTCATAGCCGGATCTCTGTTCTGATACAGATTGACCGCAACTTTCATCTACGTTTCTTTATACTCTGTCTCGATTATTATTATTATTATTATTATTATTATTATTATTATTATTATTATTATTAAGAACCAACAAAACGACCAGCTCCCAGTTGGCTTGTTAGCTCAGTTGGTAGAGCGCTGCACCGGTATCGCAGAGGTCGTGGGTTCAAACCCGCACAAGCCTGGAATTTTTTCAGGCTTTAATTTCACTAACTGCGATGATTATTCACATACTGATTCTTTAAACCGCAGTTTCAAATACACGATTTTTATATTTTCATTCTTTGTTGATTTCTGTTGCTAGACTAGACTCATATGCTAGAACAGGTAATCAAACGGATTTTAGTAAAACCAACTGGTCTTTAGGGTTCTTTACGAGTTTAAGAAATGACGACATCGTGAAAATAAATACACCTCAGTTCTTCTTTCCTCGTCAAATTTTAAAAAAACTCGCAAAAATACACCTTCCGCCTCGCACGCGCTGAAAATTAGTAAGAATAACAAGCTATGCCCAACCGAAATATTGGTCACCGTATTAAATTGCAATTTCCGATAAACTCTGTTGTAATAACCCGTTGCCATAGCCTTTTCATGTGGATGGTACTTTATGGTTTGATTCACAAACTCAAAAGCTGGGACAACCTCAGGAATGCTCGACCGTGGAGTGTGGAAATATGCAATCCTGCGCGAACTCCCACGCCAAAACAAATTGGGCTAGCTATATGTGACATATTTTCGTTTTTCATGAGCACTGGCGGGGTACTAAGAAGCCAGTGAGCCTCCGATGGGGTTGACTCTAGTGTCACATTTATGGCAACACCCTCTAAAAAATACTACCGAGTGAAGACTGGGCCCCGGTGTGTTGAACAGTATGTAAATCTCTCTGTTGTCGCATGAACTGGTTGCAGCTGACTCACAATTGATTTTAAAAGCTTTTAAAGGTAAGAAATGTCATATAAGAACATCATTTTTACAATAGTACAGAAGCCAGTAGCTTTACTGTGTTGAGCGATCGCATTTCAGCCCAGTGACAAAACATAAAACCGACAACGAAAGTAAACAATGGGTTGGAGCGCGTCGATTGTCTGTCGTTGTCGCATTCACGATTCGCTCACGAGAAAGTAATATCACAGAAAAGCTCATGTTATCTCTAATTTGTTAATGTTTTCAGCAGCAAAAACTGATCAGCACCACGACTTCATCGATCAGGCAATAAGCTCATGTAAGATCGAGATGCTTGCGAGGAGATCAGAACTAATTTCTTTCACAAACCTCGATTCGACTTGGGTTTTAGAGAAAAATATTAGCCAAGGCCCCAGTAACCGTCGCATAATTTAAAGAGAAATTCCACGGATCATTCTGAAGTGCATAATTTGATAATAAAAATGAGTTTTTTAATATTTTGAGTTCAACAAATCATCAATAAAAGGTTTGGAACCTTATAGAAAATTTGCAAGTTCCTAAAATTATGCACCAGTCATTTGAAACCCCCCCACCCACCATTCGGGCTTGAGCGGGGCATTCACTTTTTATGCAAGTGAAAGTGAGTGAAGTCCCTGGTCCCCAGGGACAAAAGCGAATGGTGCATTCCCCTCCCCCACTGTTCCACACACACATTGTACTCCCTTTGTAAAATGACTTGTTATCGGCAAGCGTAACACGGGTTAAAAAACGTTGTTGTCAGCCATGAAATCAACCTTGTACCCAGGGTCTTCGTTCCCATTGACCAGCGGTCGGGAAACAAGTGACACTGGAAAGATCCAATTTGCAAGTCCGAAAATATCTGACTTCCGGCTGAACTGCACATGCTTAGGCTTCAGAGAGTTTCTAAGAGTTCTGTTTTACTTACGTTTATTTGAATTTTTTGAAAAAGCCAATCAGAATCGTCAACGTATCGGATCTTTCGAGAATCTCTCGTTTCATCAAGCCTGTGCAGTATGGAGTGAAGACTCGAGGGGCTAGAATGCCATGAAATAAACACTGATTTTTTGAGCAGCCAGCACATTACTTGCAAAGGCCCCTCAATGAATAAGTCAATGCACAATGCACAATGCACAATGCACAATGAATAAGTCAAAATATCTTTATTGTCAAACTAGTTTCATTGATATTTCTGGATAAATTGACAATGAAACACAACAGACAACTACACCTTTTTTATTATTTATTTAAACACGTATCGCATATGAGCTAAGGCTCGACAATTACCAGAAAATAATAAAATACTTTGGGTTAAAAGTGCATGCATACTGGAATGATTCTTTCAATACTGTAAAGGCTCTATTAAGCCCCCCTCTCTTTTAAGCCCCTGTTTGGGAGTTGGTTTTTGTAATAAGCCTCCTCTCTCTAATAAGCCACCCCCCTTTTTTTGGGACAAGAGATTTTGTAATTATTCCCTTCTATTCCCTCTTACGAAATACACTTTATGCGGCCCAGTTGGTTTGTTTTTAAAGAAATATACAATAAAACACACCATACTGTTTCCTGCTTGGTATTAAATAATAAAGTTTTTTATTATATCTCTCACTTAGTACGCGCGCTGTGATTGGTCAATTTTGCGGGCCGTATTCTACAGTACGGCCCGCTTGACTTCAACTAGTTTTCTTTCCCGCGCGCCGGATAAACCTCAGAGATATAATACATATCTTACTGACCTTGTTTTCTCGGTCCGTACTGTAAGTTACAGATCCTCGTTTTTTCCCATTAATTTATGTACCGCGCACTTCGCGCTTGGGCCATAAATAAACGGGAAAAAACTCGGTCCGTAACTTACAGTATGGACCTCGAACTCGGTTAGTAAGAGGTATATGCAGTTGTTTGAGATTTGTAGAAAAACTATTTAACACGAAAACAGCATGTTCAAAGATTTGAAATAAGCCCCCCTCTCTATTAAGCCCCCCTCTCCAATAAGCCCCTTGTTAATAAGGCTTGAAATTGAATAAACCCCCGGGCGCTTCATAAAGCTTTTACGGTATTCTCATTCAAGAACAATGAGTCAAGTGCATACAACATCATGGAAAATATGCCTACCTTAGTCGATCAAACTTTTAAGATCTTTGGCTACAACAACCATTTTTGGTCCATCACGGTGACAACAACTTTACAATGTCCCAGTCCAGAATCCACAATCGAGTATGTCAAGAAAGCGACAAAAATGTATGCAAAATTACTATGAGGCACGAAAATGAAAACTGTTGACCAAGGAGTGACTGCCCCACTTATTTCCCCAGTAGGAGATGTGAAGACCATGACTGCTGGTGAATTCCCCGCCTACCGGGGAATGAAAATAAAGTGTATCTGAGGTGAAAGTCCCCACAATCCCCCGCTAAGGGCCGAATAGGGAGGGGGGGGGGGGGTGCTGGGGCTTCAACTGACTGGTGCATTATATACATGTAAGCTTACTGCTGTCATATTTGATTCCAAATGCCATTGAAATATACCATATGCTGTATGGCGCAAGCACAGCGACCATTCCCAAAAATAAACCACTTTAGTATATACCACACAAGTGAATAGTGCTTTTCATGTGCTCTGATTGGTTAACCTCGGATTATTCACCTCAGTGTTGGTGAAAGTGGTGGATATTTACCTCCACTTTGGTGAATAATTGTAAGTTAAATATTTCTCCATTAAATGTACTTGCCATCCAAAATCTTCTTGTAAATAAATGCTGTTATTGTTTGGAACTGTGGACTTAAAAACACAGCTAAGTGCAGTTTCAGAAAAATAATATTATCATTATCCCCCTTCCCCCTCCCCAATGATTCTAACATTAAAGTCAAAATTCAGAGAGAGGTCGGGAGCGGGGGTTTGCCTTAAGGGAGGGGAAGTACAAATGAAAAAAAGACTGAGTCTCCTTTCTTGTGGGATGGATATCGATGTTTGGTGGAGCACCAGTGTGATAGAGTGCTTTTCAATTGAGTGTCGTAAAACCAAAACCAAAGCAATTGCTCGGACCAATCACAACAGATGCAAACAGGGCAATGAGCCAATCAGAATACGAAGCAATTACACGTAACCGGTGCAAAGCGCGGGAAAATATGCGCGTGCAAGTCATGATTGGTTTTGGTTTTGCTTCTCATTGGTTGAGAAAGTGGCACGAGTTTTCCAGGCCAATCACAGAGCGAAGCAATGCAAAACCAAAGCAAAACCATAATTACTTTTGACACTCAATTGAAAACTGCTCTATTCATAGTAAATTTGAAAAACAATCCCATAAATCCCCAAGTAGTGACCTTTCATTTAACAAGGGTTGATTAATATATTATTTGGAGAGGTGCATTCATTAACGCAGTAGCCAGCTACAGCTGTATTTACTTGGTGAACATTTTCCATGTACAGACCTTAGGACAAATTAAATGACAAAGTAATACCAATGTATGTGTATCAAAGTCTACAAGCCCATTTATTATATGACTGGCTCTTTGAGCAGTCAAGATGAATCAGTTCTCCTGCTGTGATTGGCTACCTGCTAGGTCTGGATAGCCCATTCGTCTTGCGTTTGACTGTCTTTTAATAGCATCCTAAATGAGTCATATAATAAATCCTTTATTGACCAAGCTTGTTTAGTCAAGAATGGATATTGGCCTCATTCTTTTTTTGTGTGTTTATGGACTTCGACTTTGTCTTGGTCCATAAACACGCAAAAAAAGAACTTGGCCAATATCCTGCCATCTTGACTTCACGCTTGGCCAATAACCCATATTTACTTACTGTCTTCCCTTGTGATTGCAACATATTCTGTTGTTTCAAGTTTTACTTTGTATCGGGATATTCTGAATTAGCATCCTATTACCTTGATGTTTATATCTTTTTCTTGCAAAGTTGATTAGTTCACATGAGGCATGTGTAATGCCACTGCTTGGATGGAACCTTCAAGGTACTGATCCTAGATTTTTTTGGAACAGGCTGTGGGGAATGGGGAGGGGGGAGGGGTGGGAGGGGGAGAAGGGTGATGATGGTAAATTCTCCAAACTTTCGGCTGGTCATTTACCCAAAACCATTTCCATTAAAGAGAGAATTTCTGAAAAATTTAGGACATTTCAGATGGAAATACAGTAGATATTTTCTCATGTCTTTTATGGTAATTCTTTTCATCTGACTCAAAATGCCATGTTCTTTAGAGCAAGCCAACTTGCATGCATATTGTACAGCTTCAAATGGAATGCATTCTCAGAATCTCAGAAAGGAAATTTTCATGCAAGACTTTTGCAGTCTTTAATTACAGTAATTTTTACAATGGACAGTGTAAACCTTGCATTGTGATTGGTCTAGAGGAGTTTGTGATTAAAGTATAGACACAGTGTATAAAACAAATAGATTCCATTCTGCCTTGTGTGTGTACTCTGATAATGCACAGAGGATGTCAAATCATGGCAAGAACATCAGTCACGCTACCCACCTGCGACCTGTAGTCCTACAGGCTGTACTTCTTTGTTCTTGGTGAAGCAGGGTTGGTATAGTGGTGGGAGCGCTCGCCTTCCACCAATGTGTCCTGGGTTTGGTGAGTTTGTTGGTCCTCTGCTCTGCTCCGAGAGGTTTTTCTTCAGGTAGTCCGGTTCTCCCCTCTCCATAAAAACCACCATTTGATTTAATTTGATTTGATTTGAGATTATAATTAGATTGCTGGACACCAGTTGATACCCGGTGATTGTATAGTCAGCTGATTGGTCTTTCCAGGATAAATAAAGTTTATTATTATTATTATTATTATTATTATTATTATTATTTAAAGTACACACACACAGCCAAATGGAATCTATTTGTCAAATAATGAATTTCATTGATAGTAAGTAACCTCTATTTCAGACCAAGAGAAGCCATTTTCATATCCCATTTAAGTGCTGAAAATATTGAAAACTTAACTGAAGAAGCCCTAAAGTGCGTGGTCTTTAATGTCTCTTCTTATGTCTCACTTGAGAATGGAAGGAAGTGATCACATTACATGTTATGTCTTGATGTTTACATAAAATTATCGTTCAAGCCACCACAAGGAATATCGAGAAAACATTGTGGAGAATATGCATCTTGATATGAGTGCTCAATGAGTCAATTTGATCAGTCATGCTATGAAAATGTGGTCACATCTACCATCGTGAATTGTAGTTCATTCAAGGCATTTTGTTGAGATGTGTATGATGAACTTAAGTTTTAAATTTTGATTTTTAAACATTTTGAAACCTATTAACCAGATTTTTAAGGCAAAAAGTAGCATTTATGCTTTGTGGATACAATTTGTAATCTCATTGGAAAATTAAGCAGACTTTCTCAGAAAATGTGCTTGGAAAACCAAACTGCTATTTTCAGCACTACTATTTCGAGACTAATTATAACTGGCCAATTATCAGCCTCTCAGAGCCGTAGCTGGATATTTGGACCTGCAGGCTTATTATTAAGGAACAGTGTCATGGACGTGCATGTACAGTAGCTATACATCAACTCGAAAAAGATGGCAAGTGTTCTCAAGTTCTGTCACCGATGTATATCTTCGATAGCAATGCCATCCATTTGGCACGGGACAAATAAACAAAAATCTCCAAAGAGAGATATAACTGAGGCTTCAATGCAGACAGATAAAAAATCTGTTACTCACTCAAGAGCATCATCGGGAATGCTCTGCCGTGACATTGTTCCTTTAAGGTGATTCCTCTCAATTGCATGGTGCATCCTTACTGCGCATAATTTATGGCGCCATTTAGTGCGCGTTCGTGTGCGTGTACACTAGAAACATTGCGAATTTGCCTTGACATTGAACTTTTTCAGCTGAAGTTTTCCCTTTGTCGTTGTGTAGTAAAGAAACGAGCACGGTGACCCACCTTTTTTATTGGTGTAATGTACTCGTAATAGGCACACGAAAAACACATTTCAAGGAGAAAAAAGTTTAATAGTAGAAGTTGGATTATTTATATATAAATGGGGTGAAACTCTGCGTTTGGAGCCAGGAAGGAGTTTGAGATGATGACGAAGTGGTCCAATTTCCTCACATTATTTGCAAGATCGGGCAATTTGAAATCACAATACGAAAAGAATGTAGCCCAGAAAAACAATTAGGCTCTAGTTTTCACTACTATTCATAGTTTTTGCTACATAATAACAGCTTTCTTCAGTTGTTCATGCTTCGAACATTTCTCACACAACTCCGTAAAAACAGTTAGAACAACGAGTATGCAGGGCAAAAACAAGCACAGTGGCCCCATCTTCTTATTGCATTTTTTCAATGTCCTATGCATGACTATCAATTGTGCCAAGTCTGAAAAAAATATTAATAGTACATCCTTTTCAGGGGAATTACCTTAAGGATGTCTCTTGGATGGAGGTGTTCCCTGAATAGAGGTGTTACATAAATGGAGGTGGCCCCTGAATAGAGGTGATTAGAGGCGTCCCATGAATATAGGTGTACCCTGAATAGAGATGCTACGTAAATGGAGGTGATTTGAGGTGTCGGGGTGTACCCTGAATAGAGGTGTTACATAAATGGAGGTGTCCCATGGATATAGGTGTACCCTGAATAGAGGTGTTACAAGAATGGAGGTGTCCCCTGCATAGAGGTGATTTGAGGTGTCCCATGAATATAAGTGTACCCTGAATAGAGGTGTTACATGAATGGAGGTGTCCCATGAATATAGGTGTACCCTGAATAGAGGTGTTACTTGAATGGAGGTGTCCCATGAATATAGGTGTACCAGAATAGAGGTGTTACATGAATGGAGGTGTCCCCAGAATAGAGGTGATTTGAGGTGTCCCATGAATATAAGTGTACCCTGAATAGAGGTGTTACATATTAAATGGAGGTGTCCCCTGAATAGAGGTGATTAGAGGCGTCCCAGGAAATAAGTGTACCCTGAATAGAGGTGTTACATGAATGGAGGTGTCCCCTGAATAGAGGTGATTTGAGGTGTCCCATGAATATAAGTGTACCCTGAATAGAGGTGTTACATAAATGGAGGTATCCCTTGAATAGAGGTGATTTGAGGTGTCCTATGAATATAAGTGTACCCTGAATAGAGGTGTTACATAAATGGAGGTATCCCTTGAATAGAGGTGATTTGAGGTGTCCCATGAATATAAGTGTACCCTGAATAGAGGTGTTACATAAATGGAGGTGTCCCATGAATAGAGGTGATTTGAGGTGTCCCATGAATATAGGTGTACCCTGAATAGAGATGCTACGTAAATGGAGGTGTCCCCTGAATAGAGGTGATTAGAGGCGTCCCAGGAAATAAGTGTACCCTGAATAGAGGTGTTACATGAATGGAGGTGTCCCCTGAATAGAGGTGATTTGAGGTGTCCCATGAATATAAGTGTACCCTGAATAGAGGTGTTACATAAATGGAGGTATCCCTTGAATAGAGGTGATTAGAGGCGTCCCATGAATATAGGTGTACCCTGAATAGAGGTGTTACTTGAATGGAGGTGTCCCATGAATATAGGTGT
The DNA here is from genome assembly GCA_016490735.1 of Pachyseris speciosa. Classification (NCBI taxonomy): domain Eukaryota; kingdom Metazoa; phylum Cnidaria; class Anthozoa; order Scleractinia; family Pachyseridae; genus Pachyseris; species Pachyseris speciosa. The sequence goes on from JAEMWC010000879.1 coordinate 13,832, forward strand.
ACCAGAATAGAGGTGTTACATGAATGGAGGTGTCCCCAGAATAGAGGTGATTTGAGGTGTCCCATGAATATAAGTGTACCCTGAATAGAGGTGTTACATATTAAATGGAGGTGTCCCCTGAATAGAGGTGATTAGAGGCGTCCCAGGAAATAAGTGTACCCTGAATAGAGGTGTTACATGAATGGAGGTGTCCCCTGAATAGAGGTGATTTGAGGTGTCCCATGAATATAAGTGTACCCTGAATAGAGGTGTTACATAAATGGAGGTATCCCTTGAATAGAGGTGATTTGAGATGTCCTATGAATATAAGTGTACCCTGAATAGAGGTGTTACATAAATGGAGGTGTCCCATGAATAGAGGTGATTTGAGGTGTCCCATGAATATAGGTGTACCCTGAATAGAGATGCTACGTAAATGGAGCTGTCCCCTAAATAGAGGTGATTAGAGGCGTCCCAGGAAATAAGTGTACCCTGAATAGAGGTGTTACATGAATGGAGGTGTCCCCTGAATAGAGGTGATTTGAGGTGTCCCATGAATATAAGTGTACCCTGAATAGAGGTGTTACATAAATGGAGGTATCCCTTGAATAGAGGTGATTTGAGGTGTCCCATGAATATAAGTGTACCCTGAATAGAGGTGTTACATAAATGGAGGTGTCCCATGAATAGAGGTGATTTGAGGTGTCCCATGAATATAGGTGTACCCTGAATAGAGATGCTACGTAAATGGAGGTGTCCCCTGAATAGAGGTGATTAGAGGCGTCCCAGGAAATAAGTGTACCCTGAATAGAGGTGTTACATGAATGGAGGTGTCCCCTGAATAGAGGTGATTTGAGGTGTCCCATGAATATAAGTGTACCCTGAATAGAGGTGTTACAAAATGGAGGTATCCCTTGAATAGAGGTGATTTGAGATGTCCTATGAATATAAGTGTACCCTGAATGGAGGTGTTACAAGAATGGAGGTGGCCCTGAATAGAGGTGATTTGAGGTGTCCCATGAATATAGGTGTACCCTGAATGGAGGTGTTACATGAATGGAGGTGGCCCTGAATAGAGATGATTTGAGGTGTCCCATGAATATAGGTGTACCCTGAATAGAGGTGTTACATAAATGGAGGTGTCCAATGGATATAAGTGTACCCTGAATAGAGGTGTTACAAGAATGGAGGTGTCCCCAGAATAGAGATGATTTGAGGTGTTCCATGAATATAAGAGGTGTATATATAGAGGTGTTACATGAATACAGGTGTACCCTGAATAGAGGTGTTCTGTAAATGGAGGTGGCCCCTGAACAGAGGTGCCCCAAAGGAGCAGTTTCATTGTAGTTGGGAGAATTTGTTTAAAATTAAAATGCTTCATCTGAAGTGATCAATTAATATATTTTTGTTGCCCGACATTGCCTGATATTGTCAGCAGAGAAATTACATGCTGGTACGTATTGGGGCTGAAAGGGTTGAACTCCCTGTTAACAGGCCATTTCCGAATTACCTTTGGCCTCTTTTCATTTGAAAATGAGTTTAATTTGCATGTGAATGAAAACTAATTTTCATATCAATAGATGAGCACCAGGACTCACTTTGAAAAAGAGGCCAAAGGTAATTCAGAAATGGCCTATTTCATGGTGCCACTTACTGCAGTCATGAAAAGGAAATCTTATTAAAGGCTATTGGGTTCCAAAAAGATAATTAACTGCACTAACTGGAAATACATCTGCTTTATCACAGGCTAGTTATAAACTGGTATCCTTTTAAGCCCCAATCATGTAATAATGTTGAAAAGCATCCTTTTTCTCATCATAATTTTGCTACCTGTAAACTCATGCAATTCATGCGATTAAAAGAAAATATCTGTCAAATTCTTCAATGCATGTTGACTTTGATGTGGGCTTATAGCTTATACAATGATACTGAAGATTTTGCAAAACAACTGTTTTGTTTTCTCAATAGGGAAGGAGCTGATCATGCCTGCTATCTGCATCCATTGGTGAATAATGTCTGAAAATACCACAAATGATCACAACTGTGACAGCCAAGCTGAAATTCTACCTGACCATCATGCAGAAGAAGGCAGAACTTTCACTTGCGAGCAGTGCAACAAGTATTTTAAATCCAAAGCAAATTTGCGGCAACATAAGCGAATTCACACAGATGAAAGGCCTTTTGAATGCGTCTACTGTTTTAAGTGTTTTAGGCATAAGGGACATCTCAATGAACATATGAGGATTCACACTGGGGAAAAACCGTTCCACTGCAACCATTGTGAGAAGCGTTTTAACCGAAAAGGTCTTCTCAACCAACATCTGAAAATGCACAGGGGACAAAAATGCTCTGATCCCACCCTGGGTGACCAGCTGATGAGCGACCAAGGATGCATGCTGGCACTCACAACTGGTGCACAGAGTGTGACAACAGATGGGCGCGACGAGTTATTTGAAAGAATACAGGGAAGCGAGCTGGAAAATCAAGCGCAGCTTTGGGAAGAGAAAACAGAAGCAACAAATGTAACAGAAGAGCCTTGTAAGTATGAACAGCATGATAAAGATTTCTTATGGTATCTGTTGGTACTGTAGACTTTCGAGTTACTAAGTTAGCACAACATGTATAAGTCACTGTCATGGTAACTTACATTTTGACCACTGTTATAGTGGGGGATTTAGGGGTGGGGCCAAGTCCCCCCCCCCCCCCACCTCCCTCCTCACCCCCCTTCTCTCTTCCTGTAGTTTTTAAAAACGTTTCTGTAACCAACTGACTTTCAAGTGCATCAGGCGGTTTTTATTTATTTCTTCGACCTCCTCTTTCTGGATTTTCTGGATCCACCCCTGTGTTAGCTAACAAAACCTTTGTTAAGTTGACACTGCGTGAAAGAGCACCTTGAAATAAGTGAATTGGCAAAGTTTGAAAAGCGTGCTTTTTAATATCGCAGAGATGCACGTGTAGTTCCACAAGTCTTAAAACTTTGCAGACGTTTTCATAGAAAACTAGCAAACGTTGTCTGTTTCTGTACCAACATCTCTTAAAATCTCATACTCTCATACTCATACTCGACATGCTTAAATGGCATTTTAGTGCAATCCGAAGTAGGAGAGACCTGCCTGTTAGTGATGCAAACACAAAACTAGCCTGCGTGGCAGGCGCTAGGAAAGGGAAAGGGAAGGGAGAAGCGCGCGCGCGCGCACGAAGCAAAGGGAGCGTGGGTCTAGGGGAAAGGAAGCGCCTGCAGTAAAGCCGTTGTTTGTTTCGTATGTTTCGTTCCGTTTTGGGACGAAAAACATCGCTACTGGTCAATTATATGTCAATCACGGACTTAATCCGGTGTTCTGATTGGTCAACACCATACACCACAACATCCTAAGTAACTTGATCGGTTGTTCTCAAATTAAAAGAACGCAGCGGATGATGTAGAAGGAAGACGTGAGCGTTGCTTTATAAAGAAAACATCGTTGAAGTTGGAAAGTAACGGCCTCGAATTTAACCCCAAAGAACAGCATGAAAAGGCGCTGAAGCAGATCCAGGAAAGGAAAAACTTGGTGGCAGTTCTTTTCAAAAGTCTCGTTTTCCATTGAAAAGCTTTGAACAGCAGCGTAACACCATCGCATGTTTATGGTTTGATCCCGTACGGTGATTCAAATCAACAAGAACGACTCGCGCTGCAATTATAAGTGGAAACTGATATGGTCGATTTGGACACAGTTTGGTGCACATTTCTTGCGATAACTTTAAAACTCGACGCATTAGCTAATTAAGCTAGGAGCCTAATAAGCCCCGGCTCTCGAGTATAAAATGCCGGTATGTATATGTTTTTATGTATGTATCGTCATTTAGGGAGATGTTTTGCAGATGTCTTTAATTTTCATATTAATCAGCGGGTGGAATGGAAATAACAATAGCATTGCTGCAGGCGCCTCCTTTTCCCGCCCTCCCGTCGCGCTTCGCGAGCTCTCCCCTCACGTCACGCGCGCCCGCTTTCCCCATCTCCTTCCCCTTTCTAGGGCCTGCCACGCAGGCTAACACAAAACTAAATACATAACTTAACTGTTAATAATACTGTAAACAGAATCTTACTTACTGTTTGTTGTCAGAGGTCAAATTGTACTCTTAATTTATGCTCTTTGACATAATTTAAGGGCTGCAAGTCTTCCGCCCACACCTGACATGTGTACCGTCTATGCTCCTGGGCTAGACCATAGGTAACAACAGGCTTTTCATTTTCGTAGAATAAGTCGAGACCCTTCTTGCTTTACTTTGTTTGAAACTTCAGTTTTAATTTGTGAGAAAACCATGTGATTCATAATATTTCTATCTGACTCAGGTCGTGAGGCCATTGTTGAGTTACCTACCACTGTTCAGTCGGTTATGATGCCCAGTGATTCCACAACTGCTGATACGTGCGAAAGCCATGCTGGGAATGTGGATGAACGTGAAAGATCGGGAGTGCAGACTTTCAGGTGTAACAAACGTGGCGAGTGTTTTAGCCAAAAAGGAGGTCTAGATAAAAAGAAAAGATCTCGTGCAGAGAGAAACGGTTTGAGTGCAGTCAGTGTGGCAAGTGCTTTAGGCACAAAGGAAATCTAAACCAGCATAAAATAACTCATTCGGGAGTGAAAGCTTTCAAGTGTAACTACTGCAACAGATGTTTTGGTCATAAAGGACATCTGAACGAGCACCAAAGGATTCATACAGGAGAGCGGCCTTTCAAGTGCGACCAATGTAACAGGAGATTCTCTCGTGCAGGAATTCTACAGCAGCATAAACTGACTCACACAGGCGAGAAACCGTTCAACTGTACCCAGTGTGGTAGGCGCTTCAATCGACAAGGTCTTCTGAATCAACATCTCAAGGCACATGTAGCGGAGAAACGTGCTGGTATTGTTTTGCTGCCTAGTACTATACAAAGACTTATAATGGCTGAAAATCATGATCTAATTGAGAACGTTCGCGAAAGACAAGATGGAAATATAGATCAGCGCGAAAGAGCAGGAGAACCCGCCTTTACATCCGTTACGACTAACAACAAGTCTTGTGCACAGGAAGAACATGAAGACCGACAACGCGAGAGAACTGGTAGAGAGGAAAAATATTTCCAGTGCAACCGTTGTAACGAGTGTTTCAGTCACAAATGGAATCTAGACGAACATAGTAAAGCTCACACAGAAGAGAAACCTTTTGGATGTGACCAATGTGACAAGAGTTTTAGGAACAAGGGAAATTTAAACCAGCATAAAACGATTCACACAGGCGAGAAGGCTTTTAAATGCAACTACTGTTTTAAGGGTTTTAGTCACAAAGGGCACCTAAACGAACATAGGCGCATTCACACAGGAGAAAAACCGTTTAGCTGCGAGCAGTGTGAGAAGCGTTTCACGAGGAAAAGTCTTCTTACGCAACATGGAAAAACACACGCAAGAAAAAATCGTGATGCCCTCTGTGGAACTGCTCGACCAGCTTTGATCTGTGAAAAATCTGGTGACACGTATCAAGCAGGAAATGTAGATAAACACGAAATAGAAGACAAAACGGCTTTATGTTCCAAGCAATTGATCGAGTGCTGTGAACAAAAGGAGAACTGGAACCAACACGAAAGACCTGTCACAGTAGGCACATCTTTTGAACGCAACCAGAGTGGCACGAGTTTTAACATGAAAGAAAATTTGGACGAACGCCTGATAAGTCATGAGAAAACAATGAAGTGCAACTATTGTAACAAGTCCTTCAGACACAAAGGACACTTGAATGAGCACAAAAGAATTCACACCGGAGAGAAACCATTCAAATGCGCTCTGTGTGAAAAACGCTTCAACCGAAAAGCTCTTGTCAAACAACATCACAGAACACATTTAAGAGAGAAACAGAGGGGAATTGTCTTGGTACCTCCTGTTGCTCAAACGGACTTAGTGTCTGTAAATGGTGAACTGTGCTTAACCCAAGGAGGAAATGTAAATGAACACGAAGCAACGAGAGAGCAACCTCGTTCCAAGTCTTTCGTGGAAAAAGAAGATCTAGAACAGCATAAAACACGCCATACACAAGACAAGAAAGAGAAGGTGTTTAAATGCAACTACTGCAACAAGTGTTTTGGTCACAAAGGACATCTGAACGAGCACAAGAGGATTCACACTGGAGAAAAGCCGTATAACTGCGCGCGTTGTGGAAAGCGATTTCACCGTAAAAGTATTCTTAGCCAGCATGTAAAAGTACATGTAAGGGAAGATTCTCTTAAACGCGCCCAGTCTGATCAGTTGTCGAGTAACCACGGAAACAAGATGACAGTAACAGACACCCACACATTACCAAAATCTATGAGAGAAAGTCACTGTGACACAGGGAACCTTGCCCAGCCTTTAAGAGATGAAAGAGAAAAGTACTTAAATGGGAACCAGAGTGATTGGTCAAATCTGGAGGAGAGAGATCAACAACACAAGGCAACAGACGAAGGTGAATCGTTTTCACACGGCCAGCAGAGTCACAAAGTCGAGTCTCGAGAAGGACTTTTGGAAAAGGAAGCTAATACAGTGAACGCCACAGAAGACTCGTGTAAGTGTTATGTTACATTAAAAATAACGAACATAAAAACTTTTTTACACTGTAGTGATAGATAACGATTATTCTGTGTGCATGGTTTTAGGTCCCTTTCATACTCATTTCGTTCGCCATAGATTTAAACTTCGACAAAGACGTACATACTGTTACAATAATTACAGATCATTATGTAGAAATATCAAGAGAGCAAGGGGAGAGTAAACCTTACCGCAAGAGCGAAAGACAGTTATTGTGAGTCCGTGCGTTAACACATAACTTGATTACGAAAAATGTACAAAAAATACAACGTATCAGTAGATCGAGATCTAACTAACAGATATCAGTATTAAGGCCCTGGCAAACGAGGACACATTGTTGTGGACACATTGTTGCTCATGGTGTTTCTTGGTTGCGCAAACGAGCCAGACACAATGCAAATGTTGTGTTTCCACACTGTGCAAACTGGGAAACATTTGTTGAGAACACAAATTTTGTGTCCGCAACAAATGTTGCGCGCGCGGGCAAACAGGGAAACATTTGCGTCCGCAACAAAGTGTCCTCATTTACCAGGGCCTTACGATCCTCCCTTGCTCTGTGACTCGAGAAAAGGGTACTCCCTTGCCTTTCCCAGTCCGCTCTTGGCTTGCTTCGCTCGCTGATGTTTTGTCCACATCTCCCTAATGCAGAGCTTGTCAGCAGGTTGGATGAAAATGGAAATGTTCAAAGTGGAGACTTTGAAAGAGACATTGTTTTGAAATGCGTTTGTGTGTGGATGGATGCGCGAAGACTTTCCAAACGGTTTCCTCTGGAGGAGACTTCCAAAATGCAGCTTTTACAAGTATACGCTGATGTGGACGGCAATGTTTTGGTTATGTTTCTGTAGCCAATCACAAACGGAGAGGGTGTGTTAGAAGAACCTTGCCATGGCCACTGCCTTGATAGATTTCAATTGCGAGTTTGTGTAAAGTGGGCTGTTATGTTATAAACAGAGATGTATGTAGTAATAGTAGTTTTAGTAGTACAGCCTCACTTGTAACTCGTGTTCTCTGAACAAGGCTTTGTTGTCCCTCACGTGCCATTGATTGTCTTTCTAGTCCTGTAGATAACGTTTCCGCTATCTAACCGTTAACGTACTCCATCTCAGGACGATTTTAGTAGAATCTCACCCTGATATTTTATTCTTTTAGGTCGTGAGGTCGTTGTTGTTTTACCCTCTACTGTTCAAACAGTCACATTGGCTGACAGTTCCTTAAATGGCGACATGTTCGAAAGCCAAGTTGGAAGTGAAAAGGAACGTGAAAGGTCCTCTGGGCTAAAAGAAGATCCAGAAAACCTTAGCGGAACTCGCACAGAGGAATGCACCCTGGGTCTTCAAACATGCGTTACAGAGGAACGCGATGGTGACGTTTCGTTAGTCAGTGCTGTGAAAAAACCTGTTATGACTGCACCAAGTGGGGAGTTATACCAAAGCCAAACTAGAAAAGTAGTAGAACAACGCGAAAGAGGAAAAGAACTAGCTTTTAAATCCATTGACAGTAAAGAGAGTTTCATGCAAAAAGGAAATCAGGAGCAACTAGAGGGAACTAACAATGGAGAAAATACATTCCATTGTGAATTGTGTAATGCATATTTCAGTCACAAATGGCAACTGGACGAACACGATAAATCTCATACAGAAGAGAGACCTTTTCAATGTAAACAATGTGGCAAGAGCTTTAGGCACAAAGGCAGTCTGTACCAGCATAAAACAGCTCACACGGGCCGAGAGAAATCTTTCAAGTGTAATTATTGCAATAAGAGTTTTGGTCACAAAGGACATCTGAACGAGCATGTAAGGATCCACACTGGAGAGAAACCATTTAGCTGCAACCAGTGTGGAAAGCGTTTTAACCGCAAAAGTATTCTTAAAACACATCAAAAAATACACACAGCAGAAGACGTTTGAAATGCAACAAATGTGGCCAGTTAATGGGTTACCAAGGGCGTACTCATACAGGTGCAAGTGAGCACAAGAACGATTGCTTTCGTCATTAAAAACAACCGATATAAGACATAAGTCCTTAAGCTGCGATCCGTGTGCATGGCAACCTCGAGACTAAGGAACAGTCTATTCTTGAAAAGGAACTAGCAGCAGGAGACGCAATAAAGGAGCCGTTTATGGGCAACGAGCGTGGCAGCCGCTAATGAATGACTCCTCATCAACGGCTGTCGTGGTGCAAGTGTTTAACCAGAAATTATTAACTGAACGGAAGCCATCAATTTTTTTTTTAGATAAATATGCCGACGTTTATGGTATTCATACAAAACTAATTCAGTCTCCTTTGTAAATTTTGTCGCTACAATTCAGTCAGCTGGAGATGTCTTCCAACTTGATATTCTTGTTCCTTGCTTACCTGTACGCAAAATATATTTGCTACAGGATAAATGAGGTGCAACTGAAATCATACATTTCACTTGTACCCAGTGTAGTTTAAGCCCTAGAGAAATGGGTGGAGCCTGGGACAGGTAATAGTCTGAGACGATAAATCAAAAATAGTAAGCACGTGATTGTATCTCTGCCTGTAAATAGGCTAGTTTCGAATTGTGGGAGAACAAAAGAACAGAGTCGAGGTTGAGGGGAATAATTTGCATTTTCTTTTGTCAAAAACAAAGGAAAATGCAAATTATTCCCCTCAACCTCGACTCTGTTCTTTTGTTCTCCCACAATTCGAAACTAGCCTATTGAATTGTGTATGACGGGATTGTAAATTGGCAGAAATCAGTTTTGACAGAAATCATCGCATTCACAAAGTTTACAGTTTAGGTTAGTTACAGTTTACAGTTTACAGTTTACAGTTTAGGTTAAAATTAGTTCTTCGTTTAGGACTAGGGTGAAATTTAGGTGTAGTGTTAGGACTGGGTTAGATTATGATTTATTGGGGTCAGCTTTGAAAGAAGACCAAGCCTGCGTGGCAGGCGTGGGCACGCGCGCGAACCGAGGGGAGAAAGCGCGGAGCGCGACGTGAGGGATCCTTTTCCCTTCCCCCGCGCTTCTCGCGCGCGCCCGATTTTCCCCTTCTCTCTCCTTTTCTGGCGCCTCTCACGCAGGCTAAAGACGACCGGGATCCGCTCCTGCATTTTACGTTTTTGTCACTTTTCTTCATATAATTTCAGGCAGATCAAACATACCATCATCACTTATAAATGATGATAAATATGGGAGAAATGCTGGGGCAGGGGGGGGGGGGGGTGGGGTTAGAATGATTATATGAAGAGAAAGGTATAGAAAAAGGAGTATTGATTTTAAGGAATATTGAGATAATAGTTTTGAGGATTTTAAAAAAATGAGATTTGATTTCTAACCAAACAAATGTGTTTATATCTTTTTGCCCGCTGAAAGTTGTTCAAAAGATTACTCCTCATTTCATAGCTGTTTTAAGTGTAACTTCCCTTAATCAAGACTCTAAACTGCTACACTGTAGTATGCATCCATTACTTTATACTGGACTCGTGCCAGTGGCGCTACGAAGTACATTCGATGCGACATTTTAACGTTCAAATTGATCATTTGGACTCGTACCAAATAATTGAAGCACCATAATTAAAGGCAGGCTATAATTAAGGTGGCTCTTGGGGTCTTCACCACTTCCCATAAATTGAAAGGTTGTCCGCAAAGAGGGGCGTTTATTTGGCGTCATTTGACCTTAAAATCTATCTCTAAATTTGCTCTACTTTGGGATACAGACTGGTTTTGGTGGCAGGAATGAAGTTCAGCACTTATTTTGTGATTTGAAGGCCTGGATTTTCCATGCATCAGATCTTTTTTGTTTCTGTTTCATGACTTTTTGGCTCAGGTCATGAGATAATTCGTCGAATTCTAGCCTTCAAAGACTTCAACCTAAAATCAACCAAAATTCAAACCCTCTGTCCAGTGCACGCATTTGAATGTTGATAAATTTCGCGCATAACTTTGAGCGTGATAAAAACTTTGACATGCAGTTCGCGACGTATAGCATGCCAGCCAAAGAGTTGAGGAAAATATATAAGAGAAAATAGGTGGTAAAATGATACATACAATGAAATTTATGGTAACAATTGCAACGGAAAAATAATTTAGAAGTGAAATAATCATAATTATAGATGGCCAAATTTTGAAAGAATTAATTGTACCAGTGGACGAAATGCTCGATTTCAACCAAAAGAAACTTATCCCTGAAATAGAAACTCTAAATCAACCTCGTTCCTAGGGTCTATCCTCCTCCCGCTCGCTGGAGCGCTCCAAGGGGCGAGAAGAGGAGAGACCCTGGGAACAAGGTTGAGTCTCAATGACGGAAAATTCGCTTTTACTGGATGACTTGACTAACGAGAGCGAACGATTTTAATTGACTTAACTTAAGGCCCGTGCGAACACTTGCAACATTATTGACCGACAACATCAACATTGTTGGCCCAACATGTTGGGTGAGTTTGAACCTGTGTTGGGTGTTGTTGTCAATTGTTGGTTAGTGTTGCTTCAGCATCTAACAACTACCAAAACCAATAATGGTGTCCAACATGTTGGACCTAGCAAAGTTGGACGTTTATGGCCAACAATTTAGGGACTTTAGATTTGAGTACGCCAGTGAGTACGGGAAGAAGTACAACTGAAATACAACTGTCAAATTTCAAACCAGTCACCTCCCCACAGCTCTCAATGTTCCTTATATCTTACTAGCAGATACAATGATGAGATGAGGTACACACAACACTGATTAGTCACAAGTTATCATCTAATGAGCACGCTAACTAGATTTGAAAAGTCGTACTAGTACTCTATCTCGCACTCGTAGTCAAATCCGATCTAACAGAGCTCCCTAATGTTGGGGGCGTTTGCACCAGCCTTTACTACTAACATACATAACCATGGCCTGAGCAAAGGTACGTTACCGAACGTAACGAGCAATTTCACCACCATAACTGACAGAAATCCACGCAAATCTTCCCGCTTCTCTTAAACTCCGCCGTAATATAACCTTTGTTATGATGATCCGTGAATAATGAATAGGATGAATCGTCTGTCCCAGCTGAATAGAGGCTCAAGAAAAAATATTTGCAGTAGCTATCACAACCGTTTCACACGTAATGATCAGTCAATTGTCCGTTAAAGCAAACGTCCCAATGTTCTAAAAAGAGCCCTCGAAATTGCTTTGTTGGTACTGACAATACTAATGAGATGAGTAATGGAACTTCGACTCTTAGGTTTTTCAGTTTCATGTTTCTAGCAAATCATGGAAAGATTTCCGCACCGTGCATTAATTATGCATGCATTACTGTCTCATTGTTTCCCACAAATAGACGGCAAGCATGTATAGAGCGTTCTCATTCACATGACTACCGGCCATATTGGTTTACTGGAACAAAAGAACGTATTTGGATAAGAATAGAGTTCAATTCCTAGAGGTTTAGTTTGGGACACTGACCAACATGGCCACCGTGACATCACATGAAACACTCACAGCACAGCTACTGCGAAATTTCTATCTTATCGCAAATCATTTCTGCTCCCAGGAAACTCAGATCCCTTTCAATTCGTTCCGATTCCCCATCAACGGCATTTTAAACTGTTGAAACCTTTTTGTTTGGGCAGCCGGTGACGCGATAAAATGGGGTAATCTTTCTGTTTAAAATTTGTGGTATAATTCGTTTGTTTAAGATACATTAGCATAGGATGGATAAAAGACGTTTTCTTTTCTGTGTTTTCCGACAAAATATTTTTACCGCAGCTGTGTAATAAGTCGGTCTTTACATAGCTAATTACTGTAAATAAACCACTGTTGGAGTATGCTGGTTTTGTTGCTTGTTCATTTTGGTCTCTCTTTACGGAGGAGAGCCCAAAGCATTTAGTCGCAAATACACGATAAGTTTAATCGAAGAAGGAGCTGTCGGCCATTTTCTACGGGAGAAGTAAGAATATAAGGCCCCGTTTATATGGAGAAAAGTTGTCCCGGGCAAGAGGGTCACCCTCCCAGCCGAGCCAACTTTAGCGAGCGTTTATATGAGAAAGAGTTGACTCTTTTGCCCGAACCAGCAGCACTCGCGCATGCTCTGATTGTCTCACCTTGACCGAGTTGACCCGGCTAGGCAAGCCAAAGTGTTTATATGGAGAAAAGTTGGCTCGGCTAGGAGGGTGACCCTACCATCGAAAGAGGGTGACCCGACTAGGAGGGTCACCCTTCTAGCCGAGCCAACTTTTTGTTACTCATGTAAACGGTTCGCCAAGTTTTGTAAGGAAATGTAGGAAAAATTGCCTCGCCCAGGGTAGCTCGGGTAGGCGGCTGACCCTTCTACCCGGGACAACTTTTCTCCATATAAACGGGGCCTAAGACAAATGTTAATTTTGCTCAAATTTTACAGTACATTTTAAACTTGACCTACGGATTCTCTGCTTCCTATAATAGCAAATTAGATCCGACAAAACGATGTTGAAATTGATTTGGTTGATGAATTAGGATATTTGAGATTTTGGTTTTCGTATTTTAAACAGCATGATGATAACTTAACGCTTTTAATTTTATTTCGTAATTAAATAGGGAATACTACCCGGGGGAGGGGGTATTCCCTATAATGGACTATATGGGGAGGCTCCGCCCGAAAGGCGTCACGCTTCAGGTATATTAAAGGGCAGGGATTTCACGAGTCGAAGTATATGAAGGGGTAGGGAAATCTGTCATTTGAGTATTCAGAAGGGCATTTCATTAAAATATTTCGAACACACATAGTACCTTATGACTGTACTGTTATTATTGTATTGAACGCTACTGGAAAATGACAAGAAGACTTCATTCCAAGGGCTGGAAAGGGAATACAGTGTTCTTAAGTAAGTTTTTGAAAGGGTAGGTATACGATAGAGGTACCTTTTCTGTCAAAAATGGTATATAAAAGGGTAAGGGGTCGGACCTCGGCGCGGAGCCTTCCCGTATTAAATTTGTTTTAGTAAGCCCCCCTCCCCCCCGGGGAATACTATTAGGTGTAGCAAGAGACGTAATACCGTAAATTTGAAATAAAGTTGAACATAATAATGTATAAACTAAATGCCCCCAAAGTGAACATGATTTTTCTTTTAATCTTGCTGACCGTTTAAGTGAAATAGTTGGCAATAAGTGTTAGTGGAAAACCGTGGTTTTCTCCGTCATTCTTGCACCTTGGAAAATGTGAACAAACATTTTAAAACATCTGCCTCTTGTTAAAGAAAATACTAAAGAGCTTCCTTTTGAAAATATTACAATTTCAATCGCAAGCTCAAAAGTAAGGAACTACCCTCGAAACATGTGGAGCATCTGAATTAGTAGTCAGAATAGATCAAAGGTTCTACTCGTGTTGGAGGACAACTCGCAGTTCTCTTTTTCCGAGTATACCCTTGTCACTCGTTGGATACATCGTTCGTTGCGCAGTACTGTAATTTTAGTAAATGTCAGCACAGTTTGGACCCAAAGACATTAACTTCCCACAGGTGGAGTACCGGCATTTAAGGTTTACAAGTAAATTGAACGTTTAGGTGTAACAAGTTTTCACATCCAAACAGGGTAATAAAGCTGAGTCCAGTGACTTCCAGATCCATGGCGCCTTCAACAGCCAAATTACTGCTGATGTTGATTGTCGTTGCGACATCGACGATACGGGTATCTGCTAAATTATTCTACGTCAACGGCCCTCAAGACAAGATCCAAGACTGCATTGACAACCTCAAAGAGGCCGGCGACGAGTGTCTTATTCAGTCCGGAAGTTACCACGAGCACGTGACGATAAAAAACAAACATGGAATTGAGGGCAATCCCATCATCATTCGCGGCGCCACAAGTGGTGTAAGTAAGTTGGACGGCACGGTACCTGTGAAACCTGAGAATGGAAAATGGCACAAAATGGCGAACGGTGCCTACACAGCTGTGATAGACCAGGACATCTGGCAACTGTTTATTGATGAGGTGATGATGACAAATGCTCGCTGGCCAAATTCACTGTGGTCTGACAAGTCCATATTTGACAGTCAATACTGGGGCCATTCCTCTACGAAGTCGACTCGCGGGCTCATGATCGATGGAGGCAAGCATAAGCTGGCTGACAGTGGTTTGAATGCGACTGGTGCGATGGCCGTGTTGAATGTTGGGAGTTTCTGTACTTTCACTAGAAGTGTTCTAAAGCATGATATCGGTAGGTTTCTTGACAATGCGTGTGGTAAATTCTTATGCCTTAGTTATACTCATGGAGTGACGAAGTGAAATAAATCTAATATAGGGTCAGAGTCAGCTGTGGTCGCGTGAGTTATTAGTGTTATAAAGTGAACACATTTTGTATTAAAAACACACCGCTCATATGTGGTGATTCCATTTTCACTTTGATCTCCCGCTTGATTTTAGAAGGCAGGTACTTAATGCCCTTTATAGGGTGAAGAAATAAAAGAATTGACTTGAATTGAATGTGTACGGATTATACGATATAATGAACTCTTCGGGTGTCCTTATTGGCCATTGCCTCTAATCTATTGGAGGACAGACCCGTAGATGACTAGGTTCGATTTCCTCCGCTTTCTCGGGTCCTGGCTTTCCTCACCCCGGACCCGAGTGAGCGGTGGAAATCGAGCCTAATAGATGACGCCACTGGAATTCTTTTGCTTCTGATTTTCTAAAACGGGGGAAAGTATTTTTAAAGAGGGGTTCATTTTAGACTAGGCGTGGTATGATGACATACAGAGGAAAGGTGTTGCTAAAGCTGTTGACAAGTAAGAAATGCAGGAAACTGAAAAGAAAACCTGTTTTCTTTGCATGCAAAATGCGTGGCTGGATGAAATCCTCGAAAAGCCACAGTAAAGTGTACTTTACTCTTTTTTGTATGAAACAAATTCACTTTGTCGCGCGTTTGTTCAGTGGACGTTTGTGCCATTGATTTTGTTGCCACCTTTTGGAATTACTAAACAGACGTACGGAACATGGAATCTATTGGTTAAGTAGCAAGTCAGACTCAAAGTTTCTATCAACTTATAACAGAACGGTCAAGCAACAGACCAAGCTTTGTAACCTTAGACGACGAACTATAAAAAGTGTTTAATCTAGAACTACTACGAAAACTTTCAATTTATAGTTTTGCTGTTGTTCAATTAGGAAGCCCCGATAGGTTCACCTACCACGATGACTTCGGCTCAACGTTGAACTTTAAGCCTAAAAACAACCAATATTTCTTAGAAGACAAGCTCGAGTTTCTTGACAATCCTGGCGAGTGGTTCTACGATAAAGAAAAACGAACATTATACGTCATGACACCAGATGGAGGCTCTCCCGAGGGACGTGACGTCAGAGGAAAGGTAATTAGTTACAATTTACAGAAACCGAGTGTTTTTCTTGAAGCTTCAATTTTCCCTGTTGAGGGCTGTATATTAGTTTCTCTGGATAGCAAGCTGTTTTTCTCTTGCATGCACTTCTTGTCCAATCAATACATGACCTATATGCAAGGGGAGGTGGCTGGTGGACACCAAGAGGGCTGGCGAAGTATGGTGCTAACTTGCAAGACAGTGATGCGTCACTGTAGATGAGGGAAGCTAAATCAAGTCGTCAGCAATAAGTAATAGAGCTTTTTATAATTGAGTGTCGAAAGTAAAAAGTAATTCTCGTTTTGCTTTGGTTTTGCTTTGCTTCGCTCTGTGATTGGCCAGGAATACTCGCGCCATTTCCTCAACCAATGAGAAGCAAAACCAAAACCAATCGTGACTTGCACGGACGTATTTTCCCGCGCTTTAAGCCGGCTACATGCAATTGCTTTGCATTCTGATTGGCTCATTACAATTCTTACTACTGTTGTGATTGGTCAGAGTAATTGCTTTGGTTTTGGTTTTACGACACTCAGTTGAAAAGCGCTATAAACAGCTATTATTTGTGAAGAAGTGAATCAAACGTATCGCTGCGAGGAACATAAGCGCAACGGTGTTCATTTCCTAACTTCAGCGGGAGAAAAGGGAGAGATTTCTTCTAAAGGAGGAAGGCGAGAAAAGCTGAAAGGGAGGGAAGCAGGTTTTTCAAGTTGAAGTCAAGGGAAAAGCAACACTGCATAGTATTTGTAGACGAAAGAGCACAGAGAGACAGTAGTCGTGAGGAAGGTAAAGTTTGGGGTGGGGTAAGGTTAAAGTGTTGGGAGAGCTGCACCAGTAGTCTAAACCCACCTGACATTTAAATAAAACCTTCTGAGCAGTACTTTCGTCCGGTGTTGTTGATACATGTAGCTGTACGTTACAGAGAAATCCAAGGTGTCCTTTGGTGTGAATTTGTTAGAATATTCTTCTGTTTATATTTATTCAGGTCCAGACCGTCGCCTTCAGTATCACTGACAGCACGAACGTGCTCATCAAAGATCTGACTTTCTTCGCGACCACATTAGACGCGCGCTCGAACATCGACCAACTGGAGTTACACTCGCTCAATTTCAGTTTCCCCACTTACAATCGGCGCATGCTCCAAGACACCGCGCCTCCTCGGTGGACCAAGGTGTTTGCCGGGAAAGGTAGCTCTAGGATATACAACTGTACCTTCTATGGAACAGACGGGATCGCCCTGGAGTATGCAGGAGTGAATGACACAGTGGCGAACAATTTGTTTGAGTATAATGACTGGAGTGGAGCGAACATGAATAAGGCTGGTGGAGGTGAGGTTTTAGGATGTTAAATAAGTAAATGTCACCCACGGAACACTGTCAATAAAAATTTCCTGCGATTTGAAACTAACTCAAGAGACTGGAAGTATCATTATTAAGATGGCTGACACCAAGCCACTTTAAATTTTCTAAAATTTGTTGTAGCCCTGAGTCTGAACAATTTTGTAAAATTTCAAAACTGGCTTGCTGGTCACTGTTTAGCAATAAACAGTATGGATCACCAAGCTTGTTTTCAAGTCGTTATCACTTATACACTAAAATTAGGGTTTCAAGGGCCGGTTTCAAAAGTAAGATTTCGATTATATGAAGCCTGTTTAGTAAAGTTATTCAGGTATTTCTCTTGACTGAAGTGATTTATCCAGCATGTTAGTTTATTTTTTATTCTGCTTACAAGATTATTATGATTGCATTTTTCTCACTTCGTTGATTTTAGGTGCTGGCACCGTGCTATCACAAAGTATTAGTGACAAATTCATCCGGAACACGCTGCGCTTCAACGGCGCCAGCGTGGGCTATCGTTCCGGCTTCGCATCGGAGGTGAAATTGAACGATATCAGCCGACAGTGCTGGGGAATGCTACAGCACGACGGTGCTGGAATACAAGCACAGGTGAAGCGTCAAACAAACATTTTACTACAACAAAACTGGGTGCATTTCAGTCCTAAGTACGGACTGCGCTTTGATGGCGGTCCGCCCAACATTGGTAGACATGGTACCATAAAGCAGAACGTGATCAAGAAGACGAATGGTATGATGGTGAAGGGAGACTATCACACTGTCGACCATAATTTGATTTTCTATAAGTTTACCAAGGCTGGGGATCACGACGGGCAGGGCAGCAAATGTAACTTGTGCGTCCTCAGGTTAGTGATTGCTTTGAAGTAGCCTCATGCAGCGAGGATTCTGGCTCTCCATACAGGCAGACTAATACTCGCTTCCCCCAGTGAGGCTTTTCGTTTTCATGGGACTCGGTGCCTCGAGGCGAAGCATTTTAAGTGAAACGCATTGTCAAAGTCGATGCACTGTTATTCCAAGGTCCTCATGATGCCACCCTGTAAAAAATTGATTATGTGCATAATTACAGGTGGTGCGAAAATTGCTCCACGCGCCCTAGTGAGAAATGAAAAACTGTTCAAGTGAAGAGCGGTAGAGTAGAAATTTTTGTTCATCTCCGAATTTTGTGGTGAAATCTTGTAAAGAAATTACGTCTAGGCCCAGCCACAGAAATGAAGTATCAGCAACTGTGAACAGTATAACACCAATCGCAGCCTCAAGAAAGCAATTAAAAGTGGTGCCATTTTGTCGAATAGAATTTTGAGCTAAATATAGCCTTAATAGGCCACGTGACAATACAAGAGGTCAAACAACATTCAAAGTTATTGAACTTATGGTGAGGACGTTTGTCCTAAAGTTGTTTTGTGTCATATTGAAAGCTTAAAAAGTTAGACCTCCCCTGTTTTTAGGGGAGACCCATGCCTTAATTGTCTTGAGTTTATAAAG
>JAEMWC010000879.1:50000-65000 GCA_016490735.1 Pachyseris speciosa
TTTTTCAGGGCATTGACCAGCCAGTGTTAATGGAGGAAGTAAGTTGTAATTTATTTTTTGACGAGGTTGGAAGATAAGATATTTTGTTTTCTTTAAATTTAGGGTTAATTTATTAGCGCATAACAAGTCACAGATATTTAGAAGTTCAGAGTTGATTTGCAGCAAGAGTTTGTCTAAGGGCCTGTTCACATGGAGGTGGGGGACCCCGGATAGGTGAGGTACCCCACCTAGCTGTGGTCAAAGAAAGCTGGCTTTCCCAGGGGCGCTGGGGTGAGGTTTAAAATGCTATCGCGGGGTCGCTAAGTATGTATATTAACAAAGAATTCAGAGACGTTACCCGCCCTGGCTGACCGGGCAACCCGCCTCGGTGAGGTACCCCACCTCACATGTGAACGCGATCGAAAAATAAAGAAAGATTGTATGAAGAGATTGGGGGACCTCACCTTCCTTGGGTCCCCCACCTCCATGTGAACAGGCCCTTGGAAAGTGTCGAAACTATGAAGATTTCACTCTATACCCAGGCTCGACTGTTGCCTCTTCCCGCGAGTTAACTGCTACATTCACACGGTACCGGACAAATTTTTTATCTTTTGAAAAATTTGGCCGTACATTTTGTTCGCACGGAACCGTGCAATATTTTTGCTCTGTTCACACGGAACTGGCGAACTGGATTAAAGTTTAACCGTTGTCAATGGTTTTACAATCTGTTCATGCGCAGAGCGCTACTTTACGAAATCCACTAAAAACGGCGTCAAGAAAGAAAGAGAAAGGCTAACGATAGCAGGGAAAAAGAGGGCAAAGATTCAACACCTGAAGGTGAAAAGTGATTTCACTTGGACGGATCTGATGCGGTCTTCGGTTTGTAAGAGGACGCTAAAACAGTGTCGCCTTCCTGTTTGGTAAGCTGTGTAGGTCAAGGCCATTTGAAGGATGATATTTTGCATCAACACCGTGATGTTTCCAAGCAAAGCGATTAAAACGGCAAGCTTCCATGTTCTCTTCTTCCAGCTGAGTTACCACACATCCATGCAGCCACGCCTTTGCCACGCAAAAAATTTAGACGGTCAAGGTGTTCACACAGTTCACAGCGCGCCGGTTAAATTTTCGACCGTACCGGCTAAAAATTTGTCCCCGATTTTGGTGTTCAAATTTTTGAACGGCGAGGCCTCTAAATTTTCGTACGTTTAGCGCGGTTCAGGGTGAACGGAACCCCTAAATGCACGAGTCGAATTTTCAACCGGTCGAAAATTCGTCCGGTACCATGTGAATGTAGCCTTTGTTTTGCCGTGAATTAGTGGTGTTCTGCCGTGAGTTAATTTTGTTTTGCCGTGAGTTAATTTTGTTTTGCCGTCAGATAACATTAACTTGCCGTGAGTAAAGTTTGTAGTGCCGTGACTTTTTGTTTTTCCGTGACAGTTGTGGGCCACCGTACAAGGCAGTGTTTGAAATCGCTTGAGTTTTCTAAACAACTTCCTGATGTTTTTACACAAATTAAATGAGATATTTCGTGCAAATTGGACGTGAATTTCCGACTGCTGGACATCTAGTATTTTGAAAACCGTACCCGTGAGTCAAGATTCTAGAGAACAATTATGCTTAATGCAAGCTCGGAGAATTTGTCCACAACAATACTAAACCTTTATTTAGAATCGCTTGGCATTTCTGAACAAACACTAAATACCCTCGTGAGGTTTCGTTGACAATTTCTGTAGATATTCATCGAGAGTTGACTCAGAGTGTCAGAACTTGAATATTTTCTAAGTGTTGAAAACATTTACATTTCAGTCTATGCATGCCCAAGCTCGACAGTCGCTTCTACTTTTAACCCAAGGCAATATTGCAATCGCTTGAGATTTCTAAACAAATATCTTATGTTCTTAGAGGAATTGAACGAGCTATTTCAAGAAAATTGGTCAAAATTTCTGCCGGGTACTGATCTAGTTTTTTTTTTTTAAATCTAGCCTCCTTCGCAGCCGTTGTCTGTGTCGGTCCTGTTGTGGACCGGATTAGTCTGACACAAAGACGGATTCCACCGGATTAAACCAGACAGTGTGATAATTTAATCCACCATTGTATCTCGTGCTCTCTCGTTACAATAGTCAGGCGTCTTGCCCTAACGAGGGGATCTGGGTTCTAAGGACACTACATCCCTCCCCTTTTAGATAACAAATGGTAGCACTATAAGCTTAACGCTAGAACATTAATAAAATGTCAAAAACAGTCCTATCTACGAAAAACAGGATCTATGAGAGTTCAAATACATCTCTTAATGTCAACAATGATAGTGTCTCGATGTTCTCTCGCATTACGGACGAGAGTGTCTCTGAGAGTTAAGTATAGTAGTCGTCAAGATAACTCGGTGCCGTTCTAGGCCTCCTTGATCTCCTGGGTGAAACTTCGGGTACAGGAGCAATTGGAAGAGTTGGAACTCTGGGCTCAATAGCACTTGGAACTGTGGGCTCAACAGCATTTGGTTCCTGCACTGGAGTTTGTCGTTGGGCGGGTTCCGCCTGCTTCTGTGTTTCTGACACTGTTTCTTCCTGTGCACTTGGTGTGTCGCTGTTCTGTAGTAGTTTCTTAACATGTGAGGTGTTGCGTGAGTACTGGACTCCTTCTCGGGATTGTACAACCAAGCTGTTGCCGAGTTTGCTCAGGACTGTGTAGGGGTTCGGGTTGAACCGAGTTGAGAGCTTGTCACTTTTCTCCTGCTGCACCAGAACCTGATCACCCGGAAGTACTTCTGAGTATGTTGCACCTCTCCATGTGTCTGCATATGTTTTGCTCTTGCTCTTCTGTTCGCTGTCTCTGTCACGCACTCCTTGTTCTACATGTACATCACTCAGCTCTGGGAGCTTGGTACGCATTCTGCGACCAAAGAGCAATTCAGCTGGGCTTACCCCTGTCGTTGGGTGTGGCAGACTTCGGTAGGCGGCGAGGTACGTGATCAGTTCTCCCTTCCAATTCTTGTTCTCAGCATGAGCAATCTGGAGCCGCTTTAGCAGTGAGCTGTTTTGACGCTCCACTTCGCCGTTTGCCTGAGGCCATTTAGCTGTAACTTTGTGGTGTTTGATTTCCTGCCGCTCCATGTATGCTGCAAATTCTGTCGCTATGAACTGTGGCCCATTGTCTGATTTCAGAGTCTCTGGTAGGCCGTGTCTTGCAAACATTTCTTCTAGACTTGAGATAATCTTGGAAGTGACTGTGGATCTTAGAATGTCAACCTCGTAGTAACGGCTATAATAGTCGACTACAACCAGAACGGACTCGCCAGTTGGTAACGGTCCTAGGAGATCGACAGCCAAATCTCTCCATGGTCCGGTTGGTAGTGCTGTTGTTCTGACAGGTTCTGGGGGACTGGGGCGACTGACCAATTGACAACCATAACAGGTTTTGCAGTATTTCTCGGCATCTTTTTCCATTCCAGGCCACCATACTCTGCTGCGTAGCTTCTGTTTAGTTCCAACGATGCCCAAATGGCCTTCGTGAGCAAGGGATAGAATTCTTGGTCTAAGTTTCTTCGGGATGACGATTCTTGTCCCCCTGAGTATCAACTGTCCAATCGTGCACAATTCACCACTGCATGGAAGGTATTGTTTGTAGACCAACTGATCCCATGGCTTTCCATTGATACACTTTCTGATTGCTGCGAGTTCATCATCTTCAGCAGATGCTTCTTCTACCTCACGAGTCGTCATTGCACTGGGTGTTGCGGATACTGCTACAAATCGTACATACTCCTCCGCTTGTGATGAGCGTTTGCTTCCATTCTCTTCACTGTTCACCAACCTTGATAGTGAGTCAGCGATGTTCTTTGGTCCTGGTTGGTACCTCACTTTAAACTTGTATGGCTGCATCCTTAGGACCCATCTTTCGATGCGTGCGCATGGTCTTGATTTTGGGCCGTAAATTACCTCTAGTGGCTTGTGGTCAGTTACAAGTTCAAATGGCGTCCCGTAAATGTAAGGGTGAAACTTCTCACAGGCCCATATGAGTGCGAGCGCCTCCTTCTCCGTCTGCGAATATCTCCGCTCTGTTTCGGTCAGACTACGGCTTGCGTAACTGATAATTCTTGGACCACCTTTGTGTATCTGTGTCAGAACGGCCCCGAGCCCCACTGGGCTGGCATCAGCGACTACTTGCGTTGGAGAGTCTTTGTCGAAATACCCCAAAGTTTCTGCGCTAGAAAGGCGTTTCTTCAACTCTTCGAATGCCTCCTTCTGCTCTTTGCTAAGCACAAACGGTGTCCCCGCTTTTGTCAGACGCCTCAGTGGTTCAGAGATCGTTGCTAGGTCGGGAATGAACCGCCCACAATAGTTTACTAGTCCCAGGAAGCTGCGTGTCTCTGATGCATTCTGAGGTTCCCTTGCATTTCTGACAGCCGCAACCTTCTCTGCTGCGCAGCTGATTCCATTTCCTGAGAGTACCATTCCTACGAACGTTAGCTCGTCCATGCTGAATTGGCACTTTGCTGCATTGAGGGTCAGCCCACGCTCCCCGAGCCTCTTGATTACGCTCTCCAAGCGTGCACCGTGTTCCTCCTGGTTCTTCCCGTGTACGATAATGTCATCCGAGATGTTCTCCTGTCCATCTATGCCAGCAAGCGCTGTCTGGATCTCGTACTGGTATTGTTCTGAGGCTGAGTTAACCCCTAACAACAGTCTCTTGTACCTAAACAATCCACAATGTGTCACAAATGTCGTGATTTCCCTCGAATCAGGTGTCAATTCCAGTTGGTGGTATCCCCACTTTAAGTCGAGTTTACTGAACACTTTACTGCCATTCAAGCTCTGCATTATCTCGTCAACCGTGGGGATTGGGTGCCTCTCTCTTAGTATGGCCTGGTTTGCCCTGCGCATATCTATGCAAAGGCGGATGTCTCCTCCTGACTTAGGGACAACAACTACTGGATTGACCCATGGGGTGGGCCCTTGAGCTGGCTCTATGATGTCGAGATCAACCAGTTCCTGAATCTTCTCTTCCACCTTGGATCTAAGACTGAAAGGAGTTCTCCGTATTGGCTGGGCCACTGGCTTTAAGTTTGGATCGATGTGGAGCTTGACCGCTCGGCCTTCCAGCTTTCCAATGCCATTGAAGACGTTTGGGTATTTTTCCTGCAGAATCTCACCAATATTCTTTGGATTTGCATGAACTGCAGCCACTTCTATCCCAATCTTCAGTACTCCGAGATTTATTGCGGTTTCTTTTCCAAGCAGGGGGTCTCCTTCTCCGTTGATCACGCAGAATTCTGCATTAACAGAGTTCGTTCCTGCAATGACATCACAACAGAATGTTCCTATGACATCCAGTGGAGTCTGAGAAGCGTACGGGTAGAGTTTCTTATCCGAGCGTGCTGATTTACACTTCACTTTATTCTTCTTTAGCCACTCCCACGTTTGTTTGTCGATGATGTTGGTGCTTGCTCCAGAATCCACAATCATGTTCAGCTTACAACCTCCGACAGTGACTTCAATCTTCGCTCGCTTCTCATTGCCGACTGCAAATGCATATATAGGGTCATCTTCATTATCTTGGTAATCGACCATGTTTGCAGCGCCCCTCTTGAGATCCCTGTGTTGTTTCATCCTTGTTTGTCTTACGCCACCTTTCTGCTTTGTCTTGCATTGCTCTTGGAAGTGTCCTTCCATTCCACATTTACGGCAGAATTGTCCTCTTGCTGGACAGGTCGGGTCTTTGCCAAAGTGTCCGGGTCTACCGCATCGATAACAGGTCGTCTCTGAATCTTTTTTGGGACCACGTGACTGATTCTTCTTACCAGAGCCTCTTCTTGTTTCCTTTATGCGGTTTACAACAGCTGGATTTTCTCCTCTTCCGTCCGGGCTCATTGCACTAAGTTGGGTGTCAACTTTCTCGCAGTTTTCTGCTATTTCAAGTGATCTTGCTAAGGTTAGGCCATGACCTTCTTCCAGCAGTTTTCTCTTGATGTACGTGTTAGTGCATTTGCAGAGTATTTCATCACGGATCTGGTTGTCTGTGTCTTCTCCGTAGTTGCAATCTTTCACTGCACGTCTGAGCCTAGTGGCAAACTGTCGAATTGTCTCCCCGGGGGTTTGTGTGAGCTGTCTGAAGCAGTGCCTGGCGTACATCGTGGCGACCTTTGGTACGAAGTATGCGTTCAGCGCGTCTATCGCTTTCTTGTAGTCCTTCGCGTCTCCTGTGTTTGGGAGGGTAGAGAAGATATCTTGAACATCTGTTCCCGCGAGGTGTAACAATAATGCACGTCTTCTTTGTCTGTTGTTTGCGTTTTCCTCATTTAAGGTCAGGCCTTTTCCATCTGCAAATAGCTCGAACGCAGTAAGCCATCGCTTCCATCTTAAACCGAGCGTGTTTTGGTCGCCGTAGCAGTCGAATGTTTTGATGTGGTTTCTCTCGTGATCATCCATGATTTTCGCGAAAGTCCCGTTGTTTCTTCTTCTTTGAAGTGTAATTTACCTCGTCGCCAATGTTGTGGACCGGATTAGTCTGACACAAAGACGGATTCCACCGGATTAAACCAGACAGTGTGATAATTTAATCCACCATTGTATCTCGTGCTCTCTCGTTACAATAGTCAGGCGTTCTTGCCCTAACGAGGGGATCTGGGTTCTAAAGACACTACAGGTCCTATTCTCCCTTCCCACCAACGTCTGCTGAACCGAGCCGAACATTCCATTCCCATTGTGTCTGAGTATCCAATCAGGAAGGAGAATAGAACGGACACAAACAACGGCCGCGAAGAGGCCACGAGAACTTAGCTACCGAAATTTAAAAGCCGCGATGTGATTGGTCAGCTCCTGGAATGGAATGTCCGGCTCGGTTCAGCAGACGTGGGTGGGGAGGGAGAATAGGACCGACACAAACAACGGCTGCGAAGGAGGCTACCGGGTATCTAGGCACGTCGTATGTTTGATAACTGACGATTTTGGATGAAAATGTGTGATCGTCTAGCCGGAGCTTTAATCCTTAATTTTACGAAGACTCATTGCGATTACTTGTTAATAAGATAAGGGCAAAAGTTTCTTAACGCTGTTGAGGTATCGAGGTCGAAAATCAGTCAGCCATGCAAAGTAAAAAGAATCGTTCCCTTTCAAAACAACGTAACAAAACAAACAAACAATTCAACTACTTCTTTGCGTCCAAAACGAGTACAGATGATTGTTATTTATATCCAGTCGAGAGAAAAATATAAGTTTCACTCCTGAAGAAATAAAAGTAACAACGATTAACCCAAATGTTAACCTTCTAGTTATTTAATTTACCTCACTGTCCTGTGTTGTAAAGGTTTCTACCACTTGAAAATACGTAAGCTTCAGTAAAGTAAAAACAAGCATCCGCAAAAATAGCAAACGGTTTGTCCAAAGAAAGAGCTTCTTCCACAGAGTTTGAGCTACTCGTTCCTCTCATTAATGGCAGTGAACTGTTAAGTGACCTTTCTTGGTGAGATGCAAGATGCCGCGGTAAAAAGAAAGCCCTTGAAGCGTTGAATTATTTTGTTTTCAACCACACAATCGATCTGAGTTTGAAGCTTTTCCTGAGAGAAATATTTCGCTCTTCCATTTGCCACTTGAAGATTCACCTTCCGGAGTATCTTTTGACAAGTTCGTTATTTTTATGCCTTTTACGCGAATTAAAAGACAAACTTCAATCGAAGACGATTAGGTTGTTTTGCTCAAAATGAAGAAACCAACTGAATGTGAAATTACGAGCTTCAGAAAGCGCGTGAAAAATTAAGCCTCGTTTTGGTTTGAATGTCCCGCATCTGGCTTGAGCCAGCGATCTAATTGAAAGCAAGTACCTGGTCAGCGGTCAACTTCAAAAAAACAGCTGACCTCGATGAGGTCTTAACTTGAGCCCGCGATATGGTACGTGACACTGGTCAGCGGATACCGTGTTTTGACGGGTGTCAATTGGCTATAAGATGAATGTCCAGTATCAAAGACGTACGCTGTAAACGAGCTGGTCAGGTGGGCCAGGTGGAGTATGGCCGCCATGTTGCATTATTATGATTATAATCATAAAAATTACAATTTCCTCGATTGTGATTGGTTTAAAAAGCTCCTATTTTCCACTAATTTACGTGCCAAGTTGTTATCGGACAGTTTGTTATTGGACACTTTGTTATTGGACAGTTTGTTATCGGACAGTTCAATGAGCCAATCACATTCAAAGTAGTATTTTAAATCAACCAATCACATTCATAGTTGTAGTTTAAATCAACCAATCACAACCTTGGTTACAATCAGCATACATTTTGATCTTAGTCAATTTCAGAGCGACATTAAACAATTTATATATGCTTCCTTTGTCAGTCTTTTAATGCAAAATTTCCTTCCCTTTTATAACTTGGCTCTTCCTCTTTTCTCGGGAATTGTAATTTTTATGATTAATTGGTAATAAGACTTAGTGTCGTCCAATTCGGTCTGTAATCGTATCTATAACAAAATTCTCGATCGTGATTGGTTCTCCGCGCGCCTATTTGTCACGTAATCGACGCGCGATCACGTGGGTGTCCAATTACAGGTATCCAATTTGAACTTTTTGTAATTGGACACCTGTAATTGGATACCCACGTGATTTTCACGTCAATTACGCGTGCTTTAATGGCTTCCTTTGCAAACGTTTCCTGCAGTTTTCAAAACATATGGAAAGCGCTAAAGACGTTTTCGCTCAAAAGACCTTCCCAAAAGAAATTTTTAATTCCGAAATTTGTTATAGATACGATTAATTAGTAATTGGACCTCGTGTCGTACAATTCAGGGAGTAATCGCGCTCGTATTTTCAAATCAGCCTCGCGCTTCGCGCTCGGCTGATTTTGAAATTACTCGCGCGATTACTCCCTGAATTGTACTCCACTCGGTCCAATTACTATTACTAATCATACTCGTGATAAACAAATCGGACTCCCGCTGCGCGGTCGTCCGATTTTGTTATCACTCGTATGATTACAGACCGAATTGGACTCCACTCAGTCCTATTACCATTACTTATTAGGATATTATAAGTTATTGTGCGACTCCGTCGTCGTCGTCGTGCGTACGCGCCCACGAGCAATACCGCTAGCCATTTTTAACATGAGAAAAGCAGTTGACGGGTTTCTATAGGTATGGTGCCCCGAATAGATTTTGATAATTCCAGTGTTATTGACAAAAGCTCTTTTCGTTTTAGAAAAAGTTTGGAGGCTTGGCACACTTCTGCTACCAAGCATGCTGACAATAATTCTAAGTCGATTCCAAACCAGTACAGCATTCTTTTTAAACAATGGTAATTGTTTAATTTACACATTTTTACCTTGCTTTTGTCTTCTTATCACTTTTATCTCGCCTTTTCTTGCATATATTTTATCATTTCGCGTTCCATTTTTATTTTTAGATCGACAGCCGAAAGCTCATGTTCTTTTTAAAATTTTTTAGCCAGTGAAAGTTTTTATAGTAATTTCATTATGTCTCATCCTGGCTGCGCTTCAATATTTAAGTTTGATTTAGATCAAACATGGAAAGCCATTTAATGCATTATGAGAATATTATTATGAGAGGTGGCTAAACCGTGAAACATGCTTGTCCAGCGATATTGGATGAAAATATTTGATCGTTCTTTGATTGCTAAATTTGTTTTCGAAGGGACACACGCGTCGATTGTATTGTTTTCTTGTGATGTTTTAAGGTTTTTGAACCGCGGTCAATTCCTGTTGACTGCTCCGTAAACATAAAATATTGGCGCAAGGAAAGCCATGCGGTGGAGCTCCGCTTTTAGGCTTGGCTAAATCTATCTATTATCTTATTGCAAAAGTCTGAGAGTACCCGAAATCATGGTTGCTCTCTTCTTTTAAATTCTTCGTACGTCTCCGGTACATCGCGTTTCTCTTTCACGTCCGGGTTCTTGGGTTCGAGGCCCCGAGTTTCTTTCCACGTCCTTTTATATGCCATTAGATTATTCTTGATACTTAAGAGGTCCAGTTGGACTAAAAAATTTTAAAACTTTTTAGTCAACTCTATGAAGGAATTCGTACCGCACAACCGTTACCATTAAAGCAGATGTAATTCATGCTTCCTTATGAAAGCTGTTTGTGCTTTAATTATAAATATACTATTGAAATGAAAGTTGCCAAGCAACATTAAGTTCGTTTCTTGGGATTCTGCAATAACTTTGTGTTTCAGTTTGTCTCAAAATTCAGCGTTTGTCAGCCTTTCAAATACTTCAAGTCCTAGCTGCGCAAAGAGCGGATAGCGTTATCCAGTAGATAGGCCACTAGTCCGGCGTAAAAAATGTACTGCAATTAGAAAAACACTTTTATACGCTGGATAGCGGCTTATCCTATCAATTTATCCGCTTTTTCAACAACTGAGTCCAGGCAATAATAATAATGACTGTTTATTAAAACTCATTGCAGCAATATACACAATATAAGGCTGAATTACAGAGCCATGTACAATATTATATCATACTAGAATAAAAGTACAATAAATACCAAGATAAAATTACTAGAACTAAAGTATGAATAAATCAGTACAAGTCACTAGATGTACTTATAAGTGACGAACTCTTGCGTGCGCTTAGTTCTACAAGAAGGACGCATGGTACGGCTAACACCAGATCTGAGATTGTAATTATGTACCAACTCCTCCCGTTTGGGGAGCTTAAGGTGCAAGGAGTGGTTCTCTTTCCGGAGTCTATCAATATAAACCTGGCACAGATGGGCGCGCCTCTCGCTTAGTGTTGTTAGTTTTCATCCTCCTCAAAGGAAAGTAACATTCAACTTTCACCTAACTTTAAATGGAAAACAGTTGCAACAGGATTCCTGTATTAAATACCTAGGAATTTTAGTTGATTCAAATTTATCCTGGAAACCTCAAATCGCGTGTATTGTAAAGAAAATTAAAAGAAGTGTAGGCATATTGTCTAAGCTTCGCCATTATGTTAATATTGATATTCTTACTAATCTCTACTACTCTTTAATCTACCCATTTCTGACTTATGGTATAATTATCTCGGGTAATACATACTCAACTACACTTCAGCCTTTATATATTTTACAGAAAAAAGCAGTGCGAATCATGTTTTTTTCCTCATTTGATGAACATTCAACTCCACTGTTTAGATTATTAGCAATTATGAAGCTCTCTGAGCTTGTTACATTTCATATTGCACTTTTTATGTATAGATTTCACAACAAGTTATTACCTTCCAATTTTGATAGCATCTTTAATTCAGTACTCAGTATCCATAACTACAATACACGAAGTGCAGCAAATCAATCTTATTACCTGTCTCAAGCTAGAACAAACTATGGAATATTTAATATTCGCTTTCAAGGACCAAAGGTATGGAACTCTCTTGGGAAAAATATTAAGTCAACCCCTTTCAGTAAATTTAAAAAAAATTAAAAAAATGAATTGCTGTGTCAATATTAATGTCACCTTGGTTTCTGTTTTCCCTAGAGTAACGAGTTTCTTCCCAGCTATTTCTGTGATTTATTTGCTGCTCTAAATTTCATTCTTCATTTATCGTATTCAGGATTTCATTCCTAATATATTTGTCTTTTCCCCATGACTTGTAAATTTCGTTTATTTATAGTTATTTTTATAGTTATATTGTGTGCGTGTGTGTGTGTGTGTGTGTGTGTTTGTCATTCCGACCCTAATATTGTAATCTATTCTATGTAATTTGGCTTCCTAGCCTTGTTAACTTTCTAGTTATTTTAGGAAGCCAACACCCTTTTAGTTTTAATTTTTATTTCATGTTAACTCAATTTTTCGCAAGGGTCAATAAAGTTGTTGTTGTTGTTAGATTGAGTGCATTTAATGCCTCATTGTAATTCATTAACGGAAAAATGATGCGCATAGCCCTTTTCTGAATGCTCTCGATCTTATAGGATAGAAAATCTGGTATATTTTGCCACACAGGGGCAGCGTATTCTAGAACAGGACGTACAACGGTTGTATAAACCTTTGCTAGAGAAGCTGGAGGTGCGCCACATTGCTTAAGGACCCTTAAAGAGTAAAGTCTCTTGTTTCCCTTTTTCACAATATGTTCAACATGATGGTTCCATTTCAGGTCACAAACACCTAGTAACTTATATGACAAGTCTTCCTCAATTGAATTACCACCAATTATAATAAGATTCACAATAAAATTATGATTGTTCATAAATGTTGCACGTTGAAACTTTTAACTGAAATTTGTGTGCAATTGAGATGAGAAAGTTTCGGCAGGCATTGCACCGTGTAACATGAAAGGTCAAAACTTGTTCGGGAACGTTTGAAACTGGTCTCGAAATTCCCGCAAAACTAGTTCCATGGCTTACGCAGCGTAGCGTGACAAGACCGAGCGAGACCAGTTTCACGAAGTGGTGTTACACGGTGAAGGTTGTTTTTATCACCATTGCGAACGTTGCGACCGTTGCAGAAGTAGAAAGCGGTTCTACTTTTCCTGAAACTTGTCTCGCAACAGAAGTTCGAAAAAGTTTCACGAAACCGATCTTGTTTCGCAGCGCCGTTGCACACAAGTTTCAGCTAAAAGTTTCAACGTGTAACGGCGGCTTAACTCTCGTCAATTTTAACTTTTTTACTTCATGGCATAGGCGAGCAATCCAGTCCCTCCCGACAGAGCCACTGAAGTGAAAGCAGCCACCAGAGATGTGCTGATGTGGCTCAACAGTTTTCAGGGGACTCACTTTGTTTACCTGGGGACCAGCGAAGATAACATGAGGCAGCAGGGAGTGGCAAGAAATGGCGACAACTTGGTGAAGCTGAGAAAATCGTTGGAACGTGGCAAGAAATATTTCTGTCGAGTTGATGCCAGGGCTAGTAAAGGTGTAAAGTACAAGGGAGATGTGTTGTCGTTTACAACGGAGTAAAGGAATCCCTGGCAGGGTTGCTCAGAAACAAACCCGGGCGCGTTCGGTTATTGGCAAAATGGCGATGCCAAATGACATGAAGTAAAAATAAAAGTGTTAATTTGAAAACCTTGGAAGTTTACGTACGTTATTATTGTGTTGAATCCTGGACGCTGGTCTCAAAATTCTTGATCTACTATCTATTTTTTTTCTATTAACAGTAATTATTTTTATGATATTTCAACAAATTTTTCGTTTTAGTTGGTTCTGATCAGTCTTCTATAGACTCCGAGCAGTCTCTTTCTGGACATTGGGGAGGACTATGCAAAATGAGACTGCCAGCATGTCAGGCTAACTCTTCTACTGAGGGCGCCATGAAATTGATATAACTTCACCTTAAATGTCGATTTAGTTTCGCTAAAATCTTCTCTCAAACTAGAAGCTCAATTTCCAGACCTTTTTCCCGACCAGGGAAGCAGTTTCCCTTTAATTCATTTTAACAACTTGCCATTGACAGGGTAACGAACGTGATAACGGTTATAAAATCGTGATTTTTTGTTTTTAAAAATATTTCCTAAATAGCATCGATTGCGCAGATTCTCATATCTTTCCTCCGAGGAGCAAAAGGAAGGAAGTGAGTTGAGGACGGCGCTGTTAAAATGCATTTTGAGCTGTTGTGTTCCTCTCAATCCATGCACTATTATCTGTT
Organism: Pachyseris speciosa; assembly: GCA_016490735.1. Lineage (NCBI taxonomy): Eukaryota > Metazoa > Cnidaria > Anthozoa > Scleractinia > Pachyseridae > Pachyseris > Pachyseris speciosa. The sequence goes on from JAEMWC010000879.1 coordinate 63,539, forward strand.
TAGACAAAGGACACAAGTTCATCTCCATGAATTTCCCGGATGCCGAGCTACAGTATATGAATGGGAGGAACTTAAGGTGGTCTGTAGGCTTTACTCCGAGGCGAAACATTAGATGACCAAGTAAGGCGTCCTCGTTTGGAAACAATGGCGAAATCTTTGAAACTTTCGACAGAAGTGGCAGTAAAATTCCACTGAACACATAACCACCGCCAGAAACATAAGGGTGGAAATATGACTTGGGATGATCTTTCTCAGAGACATAATAGCGGCTGTTGTTGTCACGAACGACCCGCGCCCCTTTCTGGACTCTGCCAGCGTAAATTGGGTGCGTTCCGTTGATTACATGGTAGCTGTTAAGCCAGTGAAGAAGATTTCCTATATTGACGTAGCAATCTTCATCTGTTTTAAGTATGTAGGAAACATTGCATTTTCGCTCCAGCGGCCAGTGGATGCTGAAAATCATTTTCTTGTACAGGTTTCGAAAAGTATCGTCAAATGTCCCTACCACGATATCTTTGTGGATAGCAGCTTCTTGAGCTACCAACCTGTTGATCGTTGGGTCTGAACTCTTTCCAACAAGAAATACTGTCTCCCAACTCCTGAGAATTATTTAACAGAAGTGCATCAATAATATCAACAATTTAACACTTTTAATCCATTGATAATTGGCCCATCACTCTAACAACTTAGGGAATTATTTTAGATACAGTAAACAAAGCAAATTAAACTAAGTTTGAACGGTTTACCTTATCTCGCCAATAATTTGTTGATGATCACCGAGAAAGTGCTCCATTCTTCCCCATGAAAGCCTGATCGCTTGTCGACTCATAAAATTCGTTGGTTTAGAATGAACTTGAATTAACAGAAAAAGATCGCGATTGCAAGTTATATTTATCCCCAAACTTTCGCTGTGCGACTTAAGGTCGCGTAAGGATGTCTTCAGTTTCAACATTTTGCGGCGTTTTATCCTTTCTTCTTCATATTGCACCAGTGTCTTTTCGAAATCTTCCCTAATAAGACGAAGATGATTGTTGACATCAGTGACACCGTTTCGGGCCAGCCGTGAAAGGTGAAGAATGCTCATATCATCTTTACGTTTACTTGTAACTATGCAAAGAGAATTCATGGTATAAACAATGAGACTGGCCAGAACTAGTAGGGACACCAACAAAGCAAACGGTTTTAAACGCTTAAAAAAATGAACAAACATTTCGAAAACGCAGTACTAACTCCAGTATTGATCAAAGCTGATTTTATGGTAATTCTCGTCGGTGCAGTGAGCGTGAGATGTCTATATCACAATACACTTGAGAATACCTATTTAACAATAGCCCATTTTACAGTTGTGTGCTCAGAGAGCTGGTCTTTGAGTGGAAACGAGGCTGGAGGTGACCTTGTTTTGATACAAACCTCTGTCTTTCTTATGCAAATGTCGACTAGTTAGCTTAAGAAAAAAAGTGAT
>JAEMWC010000879.1:70000-90000 GCA_016490735.1 Pachyseris speciosa
TACTACTGCCTTTTGATCTCGTATTCTGGAATATATAGTTATTTAATTTGATGGAATATATAGTTATTTAATGTGATGGAATATATAGTTGCTCAATCTGATGGAACCAAGGTCAGCACACTTCATCTATAGTTTATTAAAATGCGTGAAATTCTCGGAAAAATCACCAAGCGTGACATTCTCGGAAAACAGGGAATGAGTCATCGCCTATCATGTGTTAGCTGCATAAAGAAATAATATCTCATATAATATAGATGAGTTGTAATTTAGTAATCCACAATGAATTGAAGAATATGGGGGAGTTGACATGTCCTTTTTGTGATCAGCTATTGGTCAAAGTTGTTAAAAGTGTGAAAGCACCTTGCTGTGATAAACAGAAAATGTTTAATGATGATGGTGAAAATGTTTGTCTAAATTGTGGTTCAGTCCACGGCTATGACTATTGTAAGGAGTACGTTGACTTTCATAATAATATGTATAAAATACGGCGAAAATCTGTATATCACCGGAAGTACCATATTGAAAATGTGATAAATGGTATATGTTGCAAGAATAGATTTCAAATTTCAGTAAAAGATAAGGGTAAAATATTGAAAATATTCGAAGAGATAGACACTATCATCCCTTCGGTGAATAAGAATCGTAAAAGAATGATAAGCACCAAATTTATGCTTAAGCAAATATTCATAATGCTTGATCTACCATTTGATGAAATAATAGTTACAAGATCAAAGAAGACATTAAAATTTTATGATCAATATTGGGTTGAGATTCTATTGTTGAGATTTGATAAGATTATTAGTATTATCAAGCAGTGAATTTTTCATCATATTTCAGTAGGTACTTATCAATAATTGGACTATTATCAGTCACATAATCATCGATATTCTTCATTGAGATTTGTATACTTGAAGCATCAAAATCACCACTTCTCAACTTGTCTTTTATTGAATTGAGTAGATGTTGATAGCTTTGATAAGCATATGTGCAATTCTGGATTTTCAAATCTAGGTTTTTATGCTTCATCCACCCTTGTATCAAAAGTGCTGCTGTACTGATGGCTACCAAACTAACACCACCTGTTGCCACACTTGTGGCGAGACCCCCAGTTGCAAAGATGATGGACAAGGAATTCCCCAGTAATTTCCATTTTTTGAACCTTTTAACAGCCTGTTTATGAGCCCAACACTTTCTGTGATATGTGTGGTAATAGGCTTTTAATTCATTTACCTGATCTTCTGTTAATTCACCTGAAATATGGTTCCAGCTGAATATGCTTTTTCGCTCTTTCATACAATATGCTTATATAACGATTCTGTTCAACACACAGTACCACAAACCAGACAATTGCCCACTTAGAGGTGATAACTTACTAATTTTAGTCGTCAAGAAAGACGGTAGAGCATAAGAATATCCTCTATCAAGTGCATGTTTGACATAAAACCTACCGAAGGCATCGTGTAATATACCATGTGTCTGTAATGTATCAATCCAACCAAGAGTATGCTCCAAAAAATGTGTTAAGCAGCCTTCACCGGGACCGATTAATCCAATGCCTATATGCTCCTGGATAATATCTCTCACTTCAATATATTTGTTGAAATGTTTGTGATATAGAAACTGGTAAACCAAAGCTGATTTCAAAATCCTCTTATCAACACCAGGGTTTTTCCGTTCAGCATCCCGAATGAACCATCGTACAAATCTTATAATCTGCTTCATAATAATTGATTACATAATTCAAAGGTCGAAATAATCTTCAAGGAAACGGAACATATTTTTTAATTCATCATTAGACAGAGATTTCTGCCAAACAGAAAAAGCGTACAGATCCATTTCAGAAAAATTGACTGCAGTACCATCATCATTATCAACTTGACATCCAACGAACATTTTTTGTGGATTTCCTGACAGTGTTGCTGAGATTGTTTCTGTTCCAACAGGAGTCATTGATGAAATACCTCTAAATAGTTCCATATTTTGTCCATTCACTCTTATTGTCCAAACCTCAATATTACCAGTCAGATCAGACAAAGAAAGAGCAGTAAGTCTTCCGCCTGAGAGAGTACCAAAATCAACCCAAACAGTCCCAGTACCCCAAGGAAAATGAACACCAAATCGAATATTAGCCTGCCCCCATTGAAATTGAGATTGATTCTTCACTTGTTTTGTATTAACAACCATAATTACTGTGCATGTATTCCCATTTGGTCCAGCAACTTTGGATACATCAAATGAATTTATTCTCAAGTAGTCATCAGTCCCATCGAATCGCAGAAAGAATCTCTTTTTATTTGAATCTCTCAACAGCAGAGGTTTTTTGGAATTATCAGTTTGTGTGAAAGATATATTATTGACAGGATCAACCCATCTTGAGACTCTATCGTTTGTATCAGATGTTAAAACAGAGAGAGCTGGGATGAGAGCAATAGAAATTCCATCAAGGACTGGTACACCAGGAAGAGAGTTGGAAATAACAAAAGTAGCTCTATCTAACTTAAGATCAAGTTGTTTTTTTGTGACACAATCATTATCATCAGTTCCTTCATCAACATTTATCAATTTCTTGTTGTTTCCAAGATCATAGTGGCCATCTTGTGTTAATGTAAATCCATCACCTTTTGGACCAATTAGACCTCTATCACCTTTATCACCTTTAGGACCAATTGCACCAGTATCACCTTTATTGTCTTGATTTTGTGGAGAATTGAAAACTCCCATTATAATATTAATTTAGATTAATTCATGACCACTTCAAGTGTGAATGTTGTATCAAATGCACCTGTATTAGGATGTGAATAATCAATGATTAAATAGCCTCTCGATAATGATTTGTTGATATTGACCGTTGTGATGTTTCTACTCATAGTATTATGTCTGTATTCATAAATAGTTGCTGGTAATGGCAAAGGCCCACCACCTTCAGCTTTTGTCTTGAAGTAGAATATTCCGGGTTTTGTTCCCTGTATTACATACATATTCTTAATGTGAAAGTTATTATTATGAATGACTAAAAAATCAGAGCCATTTATCAATACAGGCTTTAAAACATTCTTATTATGTCCTCGTTTGGCTTTGACAGAGCAATTTAAATATTGTATTTGACCGATTATTCCATTCCCATTCAAATTTAGATCACCTCCTAATTTCGGACTGTAAAGAGCAAATCCACCCAAATCGAAAGCCGTTTCCATAATTACACCTGTGACACTTGAACGAAATAGATTCAAACTATTATTATGAATTCTATAGCCATTCAGATTTAAATCACCACCAAGTTTGGCCTCTTTTATCAGATAAGTGTTCATATTAATATTATTCAGCATTGTCAATTCGCCATTGTCTCCACCAAACAACCAATTTTCATTTTCTTTCACATCAAACCATTCAAATCTAAATCAGTTTGTAATTGTATTTCTTCATTCACGATTTTATAAGCTTCTGCGAAGTCGTAAACACTTGATGGAACGTCTACAGCTTCAAAATCAATACCATATGCAACACAATGAACTTTGTACTTATTTGGATAAGTTGGGTTAGCATTAATATGAATCGTACAATATAAATATTCAGGTGGTGAACTTGCTGATGGTTTTTCAATCCATAATAAATATCTCGAATGATCTTCATTTCTGTTATCAAATTTTCTCCCTACAGTTTTATGAATTGTAATTCCACCAGTTGCACTGAATGTTACACTACTAAGATTCATTCCTTCATAATCAGGAAATAGCCATTCAAGAATGAAAGTGTATTTTCCATCTTTTATTGTGTACATATTAAATCCAATTCTAGCTCTGTAAATATGATTAGCTTCTTTATTCAAGTCTATATCAATGACCTTTTTTGAAATCAAATGTGGTGAACGAGGTAAATTGACATATCCATTGACTTTCAAGCCATATTCAGTACTGACTTCATCAATATCATTCATCAAATATTTGAAAGCATTCTTTGGATGAGAAGCAGATGAAATATGACTTTTTTCTAATTGATCTAAATTTACAGCATCGGTTTTATTTGTTCCTTCTTTTAAGTTAATGATTTTATGCCCTCCAAGTTTCATATCTGCTGCCATCGCATTTGTTCCATTCAATAATAAAGTGTTTGCTCTGATGGTTTGTGAAGCTCGATTTAAAACTCTAAAGTTCACTGCATCAGTTTCATTCACCACGTCCGCTAAATTTGTTATTTTATTATTATTCATGTCAATGAAGTCTGAAGTATGAATCTGGCCAACATTCTCCAAGTGTTTGTTTAAAAAATCAAAGCTTCCATCAGATGTAAATCCAATTATATCTTTAGTTTTATCATCTACATAAAACTTATTGGCAGCATCTCTGTTAGCAGTTGGTTTTGCACAGTTGATCACTTTGTTACCAGCCAGATTTAAATTAGCAGTCATTTCTTGTGTTCCATCTCGAAGTAGAGTTTGACCGATACTGCTTTTTGATGCGAGATTAGTGTCAATATATGATTTATTCACAAGATCTGCTGGTTGGTTTCCTATCCCATGGCCTCTAATAATAAACCCCCCAAAATCCTGATTGCCGGTCATTATAACACTTCCATCTTTTTTAAGAAATTGAGAAACATCAATACCAGCAATTTCAGCATCAACATACTTTTTGTTCACAGCGTCTTGTGGGTTTGAGGGGTTATCCTGCAGGTTGAGGATTTTGTTTAATTTCATGTCAACATTACTACCAAACGCAACATGACCGTTTTCAATTTCATAAGCTGGGTCATGGAGAAAGTAAGACAAATTGGTATGATAGCCATAGGCCCATAAACGATGATATGTGTTTTGGTGTTAGACGCAGGAGCTGTGCTGGAAAGTTCCACCTGTATTGCCGCTTGCCCACCACTTGTTTTTTCTATCTGGAAAAGAATTTTAATATAACCATCAACGTGTGGAGTTCTAGTAAAAGATTTTTGAAATGACTGTCCAGCGTCACGCATGTTAATTGTTGGAAGGGTTAAACTGATTGTTGCACTTCTTGGGTCTGATGGTGAGTAAAACTCAGTAACAAATGTGTACCGTCCATTACTCAATGATGAAACATTAAAACGAATTTTGGATGTAAAGTTGCCTCTTCGTTTGATGAAAAAAGACAATGACGACTTGTTTATGTGATAAGGTGATCTGTCAAAATTCTCAATTTGAAGGTTTTCCACACCACTGACTACAGAAGACTTGGATATGTCTTTTAACAGAAAAGCGAAGGGGTTGCGTTGAGTACCAGATGCTGAAAGAATAAGGTCATCAACATACTTTTTGTTGGTAGAATCTTTATCAGAGTTTGGAGATCCAACATTTGTTATTTTATTGTCACCCATGACAAGATCACCGGTCATTGCAACACTTCCATCTTTTTTAAGAAATGGTGAAACATCAATGCCAGTAATTCCAGCAATTTCAGTATCAACATACCCCTTTGTAGCTGTATCATTGTTTGCTGTTGGCGCTGCTACATTAGTCAATTTGTTACCTCCAAGATTCAAATCAGAAGTCATCGCAACACTTCCATTTAGTTTCAAAAAATTATTGTTCACATAGTTTCTATTTACAGCTGAATAACCAAATCTTGGGTTATCTGGTATGCCAAACAGATCATTTCTATTCATGCTAACAGGTGCATAAATCACACCGCCTGTGTTTATATTAAGGAAATCAGCTGTTTTATTATCAACGTAAGATTTGTTTACAGCGTCTTGTGGGTTTGAGGGGTTATCTTGTAGGTTCATGATTCTATTATTTTTCATGTCAATTTTACCACCAAAGCAACATTGCCGTTTTCAATTTCATACACTGGGTCGTGAATATGTGATAAAATAATATTTGAAAATCCGTAAACACCATAAACTATAACATAATGTTTTTTATTATTTTGTGAATATGGTGAGATCAACAATAACTCCATTGATGTGGAACCATGACTTGTTTTTTCAAGGAAGAATATTCTTTTGAGATAACCATCAACAAGATGAGTTTTTGGAAAGGCTCTTTTTATCGAATCTTTTCTTTCAATTAAATTAGATGACAGATTGTCGTCATCAACTGTTGCATTATTTGGGTTACCATCAGTATAAAACTCAACAACTAAAGTGTACTTTGAAACTTCCAATTGTGACAAATCAAAACGAAGAACAGTTGTAAGACCAGCAGTAGGAATAACAAAAGACAAGGCTATTTTATTCAATGAGTAAGGGCTTTTGTCAAAATCTTCCAATTGCAGATTATTCGCATTTCTAAGAATAGTTGTTTTTGATGTATCTTCAAGAAGAAATTTGAATGGATTAACACGTGTTCCTTCAATTGATAAAACAGCATCATTAACATATCCCAAGTTAGCAGAATCATAATGATTTACTGGATCACCAACATCTGTCAAACGTTTATTTTCAATGTCATAATTACCATCTTGTGTTAATCTAAATCCATCACCTTTGGGACCAACAGCTCCAGTAGCTCCTTGTGGACCAATTGCACCTGTATTACCTTTTGGACCTCTATCACCTCTATCACCTTTTTCACCTTTGGGACCAACTGGACCAGCTGGGCCTCTTTCACCAGTACCAGTTTCTGTTTTATCTTGATTTATTTGAGCATTAAAAACTCCCATTATATCATCTTGTTAGATTAATCTTCTTCATCACTACTGCTGTCATCATCATGTTCAAAAAATTCAGGTGGTTTGGTTTCATAGATGACAGGTAGTTTCTTATTGTTTTTCAATACTTTTTGTGTCCTCCTATATACTTCCATTTTGATTTTTCAGCGATTTCAAATGGTGTTTTAACAGCAGCGTCAGGTTTGATCAATTTTTCGATTCTTTCTGTTCTGGGATTCTCCTGTTTTTCTGGATTTTGAAAATTATTGATTGCCATATAATATTAGATTAGATTAAACTGCACCATAAAAATTTCTCTTGATTGTTTTCATTGGCTTGTCGACATAACAGAAGGAATATGGTTTCTTGGTTGCTTCAATGTATTTCTTCTTGTCTATTCCAAGTTCTTGTGCAATCAAGTTCCTTTCTCTTGAGGATGGGAAATCATAAAGGCAGAAGTGACTGCAATTGAGTCTGATTGATTTTGGACAGCCATAGAATGATTGTGTGAGATATATGACTGAACAGTTCTTGTGTCTTCCCTGAATGAAATAGCTTATGATTTGATCTTGTTTTTTATCAGTCACGAAATCATCAAAAACAACCAATCGCTGCAAATCTGTGTCTTTTATTTGTTCAACTGGCAATATCTCTTCTTGACTGCAAACCAAGGCAGGATATCCAATGTGACTGCTTATTTCATCCATTACTTTCCGAAGATATTTGTACTTGTCTTGATCTAAATTTTTTGCATAAAGATGTATCTGATCATAATAAACCAATGGTTCCATAATCAGATGCATGAACAATGTTGTCTTTCCAGATCCAGAATTACCAGCCAATAACATTCTAAATGTATCTTTTGGCATATACGGATACAACTGTCTGAATGAATTCTTTAAACCCTGAATATCATAATTAGGGATTTCCATATGTAAATAGTTTAGATTAGTCTAACACAATTGTATATGGATATAGAACGAATGAAAAGGCTTCTAAAAAGTGGAATTGAAGCCGGAAATAAAACTAGAGAAGTTCGTGATGTTATCAAGACTTATGAATACAGAAAACAGGATGCTTATGATACAACATCAGAATTACTGAAACCCTCTATTGATGTCCAGAAGAGTGTGAAAGAAAGTGTCGACGAAAAACAGGATGAAGTTATTAAACAGTTGAAAAAGAATCAAAAAGCCTTGACATCTGGTTTCGAAGATCTTATGCTGATGAACACGTTACCTGAATCAGTACCAATGAAAACAACATTACCAATTGATTACAAACCTAAAATGATGACTGAAACAGAAACACCATATAAGTCGAATCTTGATAAAGGTTTTTCACTTGAGGATATTCAAACATTGATGAAACATAAATTGCCTCCTCCATCACAGATATTTAAATCATATATTGATGGAACAATCGATATTAATGAGTATGACAAAATGATTGGTAAATTAACCCAAGATGTTGGAATAAAAAAAGCTCATCTATCACAAACCAAAACGAAGAGGGATAAAAATAAAGAAAAGATATATGAATTGACTCAAGAGATCAAATTACTACAAAAGTACCGAAAAAGAATTGGCGCAGTTGAGGAAGGTGCACAAACTGTTGGTTCAGGCATGGGAAGAAGAGGTGCAATGGGTTCAAGGGATGCATTTTTGGGTGACATGCTTTCAAGACTACAGTTGCTTGGTGGATCTATTTCAGCCGGCAACAACAGCAGAAATGTTCAAAATGAATTCACAAATATATTGCATACATTGAACAGACTGGGAATCCTGAAAACCGGTGAGCTAAATAAAATAATGATGAAATATCTAATGTAAAAGTATATGACAGAAATTTCATTACGATTCAACAGTAAAAACAGAGACAAAATTGGTGTCAGCAAGAGTCATGATTTTGAAAAAAGATTCAATTCACCTCTTAAATTAACGAATGATTTAAAATATGAAATGGCTGTGAATGTCATCAATATGACATACAGTTGGTACAATATCAGAGATATTTTTGGGAATAATCAAATGAAATACAGCTATGACAAAGGTGTAAACTGGGAAACAATAACATTCGTTAACGGGATGTATTCATACGACGATATCAATAGTTACATTCATGAGTATATGAGAAAAAACAGCCATGTACTGAATCCATCTGAAACAGACAAATCAAAATTCCAGTATGGTATTAACATGTATTTCGTTTTGTCAACATATCGCATTTTGATTGAACTCAATGAAAATTATCGTGTGGATCTGAGGAATCTTGATTTCAGAAAACTTATCGGTTTCGATTCAAAATTAGTTCCAGCCACAGAATATGGAACAAATCTACCTGATATTACAAGAGGAGTAGATGAAATTTATATCAATTGTGATTTGGTGACAGATAGCATTGTTGATGGAAATAGCACAAATACAATCGCTGTTATTCCTGTCACAGATCTCGTTAGAAGTTTACCTTTCACTTACAAACCTCGTTTTCTTTCATGGAATCCAGTCTCAACACATAATATCAGCTCAATACGCTTTTATGTCACAGACTCTTCGAGAGCTCCAGTCGATTTGAATGGGATAGATTGGTATATTGAGTTGTTCTTGAGAAGTGTGGAATTATAAAACCTAATAGTATATGAAACGGTTTGAGTTTAAAAAATATGAACAACATGGTGAAGGTATTGTGACTGATATGATCAAAACAGCTGGAAAAAAAGCAGCAACAACAATTGGTGAACATGCTGGCAAAAAAGCTGGCGACAAAATCATAGAACTTTTGAAAAAGAGAAAGAGTGGAACTGAGAGTGTGAGCCAGACTGGTGGTTTAATCAAAAGAAAGAGAGGCCGACCGCGTAAAATAACTTTTATCTAACACAATAATATATGTCAAACTATCGTGACTCAAAATATATCGAAAGATATGAAGATGTAGTGTTCGAACTAGAGACAGCACTTAATACTGTAGTAGAAAACAATGCTCATCAGAGTGAAACAGGCTACCGTTTTGTTGTTGATAACAGTGGAGAGACTACACCATTTGACTGGTATAATGCCCGTTTTAATGTTATTTTCAAAGTAAACAAGCTTGCAGATGGAGCTAACATTGCTGCTAATGATCATAGTGGTATTGTTAATTCAGCTCACGCTCTTATTAAAACCATTAATGTAAAAATGAATGGTCTTGATGTTTATGAGTGTAGAGATGCCAACCAAGCCACAAATATTAAGTCATTGCTTGAGTATTCACAGGGTTATGCTGTAAGTCAGGGAACCAATGAGTTCTTCTATCTTGACACAAATAGGAATGCTGAAGAAAGAGCGGCTCAGGCTGCTTATAACAAAGGTTTCGCAGCTCGTAAAGCATTGCTTGATGGTGGTGGTGAAGTAAATGCAGAGATAGCATTGAACAGATACGGTTTTTTCAAGAGCTTTTGGGATGAACTCATGCCTAACTCAAAAATAGAGGTGAAATTAACACGTGAGAGTGATGCTAATTTGATTTGGAAAACTGCTGATGATTGCCGTGTGATACTAACTAAATTCCAGCTAATAGTTCCTCGCATTGTTTTCAATTCTGCGGGAAAGTCCTTATACATGAGCAAGTATCTTGACAACAGAAAGTGGACTTACATGAGAGAAATGGTCGAAAGAGGCAATTCAACAAGACAGCAGACTGCTAATTTCCGTATTTCCACAGGAATAAACAAACCCAGGCATGTTTTTGTATTCATCATCAATGATGCTAATGATGCATCTCAGACAGCTAATAAATTCTTGTACAACACATTTGCTGTTGGAGCAGTTGGACATCTGCGAACTTTGACTGATTGTTATCTTGAAGTTGGCAATGGAAATGATTATCCAGAGGTTCATTATAAACCATCAACAGAACCAACAAGAGTATTTAGAGATGTTTTGAAATATGTTGAAGCTGTAAATGAATTCAGTGAAAGTACCCTTCTCACAAGAGGAAACTTTGGTACAATATTCCCTTTCATTTATTTTGATCTGACAAAACAGAAACAAGATATTAAAGATGGAATGACAAAACTGACTTTCAAATACACTTTGAGTGCTGCAACAACTGTTTATTACAGTGTTTATGCATTGGTACTCTATGAGCAGGATATTGAGATGAGAAAGACTGATGGAAAATTAATTCTGAGATCAATGTAAATTAAATTAAATGATTGTTTGTATTAAATACAATTTAGTATAAACATATATTATATGACTACTTATCATCCCCATGGAGTAAGACTTTCAAACAGTCAGAAGCAAAGGCTTGCAAAAGCTATACAAACAAATTCACCGGTAACATTGAGACTCGCACATGGAGATCTCACTGGAGGTGATCAAATGATGTTGACAAAAACACAGATAAAAAAATTAGCCAAATCACAGAGAAATGGAACAGGTGCTGATGTAAAGATATCCAAAGCACAGATCAGAAAATCAGTCCAAGAAGGAGGTTCTCTTTGGTCCAGTCTTTTTTCACTTGGAACAAGACTATTGCCTTATGCAGGTAAAGCAGTAGCTAAAGCGGCTCCAGCATTGGCTACAGGTGCTCTTTCTTCATTAGCAAGTCTCGGCATTGATAAACTATTTGGAAAGAAACAAAAAGGAGGATTTCTTATTCCTAATGCCAATTTATCCCAATTATTGAATGTAGGAAATTTATTGAATACGAGACAGATGGCTGATGTTATCCAAAAAATGCAGTATGGTGGAGACGTTGTTATAAAACCAACAAAAGCGCAGACTGGAAAGGGTATTGGAACAATACTCGCCAGCATTGGAATTCCTTTGGCTATAGAAGCAATCAGAAAATTAACTGGAAAAGGTTTGCATGTTGAAAGCAGCCGTCCAAGACGGTCAATACCTGTTCATGTTCCAGATGACATTGTACCCAGAAAGAAAGGTGGGAAACATGCTATGATTCCATGGCAATCTCCTCCTGTTTTTGGTACATGGAATAACCCAATAGGCATGGGAATGAAAAAAAAAAGAAAAACCAAAGGAAAAGGACTTCTACTAGGCAAAAACAGTCCATTCAATTCAATCCCCATACTAGGAACCATTTTGTAAATAAACCCTTATCCAACTTTGATTTAATCAATTGGGTTAAACAACTTGGAATAAAACATTTTAGAGGAGTATTTTCAAGAGACAATATGCCGAGACAAATAAAAAAGAATGAATGTGGGATAGTCAATCTTGATTCCAAAATTGGACCTGGTACTCACTGGGTTTGTTATAGGAATTTCAAAAATGATAAATACTGTGAATACTTCGACTCTTTCGGTTTAATGATGCCAACAGAAGTTCAAATGTATATGGCTGCAAGCGGTAAACAACTTGAATACTCTGGTGATGAGATACAAGAAAGGGAATCAGTATTGTGTGGATATTGGTGTTTGTACTATCTTCTTGAGAGACAAAAAGGCAGATCCATTCTTAATACAATACATAATGCTGAATTTGATCCAACAGACACAAGAGTCAATCACAGATTCATCATAGACTACTTCAAAAATATCTAACTTAATGGTATAATGGTAAAATCATATTGTGTGAAACAGAAGAAGCAGACTGAGTGTGTACCAGGAAGTGAAAGATATCAAAAGACAAAAAATGGTCGAACTGTGATGAAATGTACTTGTGCTGAATGTGGAATCACAAAGACTAAATTTGTCAGAAATCGGGGAAACTGAATAGCCCGTCTGAAGGGGCGGGCATACTAGATTCGGCTGCAGATATGGCACTAACAGGATTTTTGGAACATGGAGTCCCTTATTTAGCAAAGAAAGGTGTAGAAATGGGAAGATATTATGCTTCTGAAGCAATGAGAAATCCAAAGCTGCAAAAGAAATTAATTGACAAAGGACTTTCCCTCGCAAAACCTGCAATCACAAAGGTTGGGTCAGAAGCTTTGAAACAACTCTCAACAAAAGTGAGACCAAATATTCGTTACAAAACAGATATCAAAGGATTAGATTATGGCGGTGCTATTGACATTCATAAGGTTATTGGCAAGCTTCCTAAACCGAAAAGTGGATGGACACCCGGAAAGTATAAATACATGGGACCTTATAATCCCCTCGATAAACAGTTAGAGTATGATAAAAACACAGGTGAGGTCTTGAAATGGAATGTACAACCTTATAACAAAGTGGATGAAATAGCAGCTTACCACGATATTTGTTATGATATGAAAAAAGACAAAGGTGAATGTGATAGAACAATGGTCGAGTCACTAGATCAAATACCATATGGTGAGATGCCAAAATGGGGTCAAACAGCTAGATTCTTAATCGACAAAAAACAGAAACTTGGTCTCGGTGTTTCAAAAAACGGAAAAAGCCGTCGAGTGAAGAAAACTGGCAAGAAAAACTAGCTGATGAATTACATGCACCCATAAAACGAAATTTCACTCGGCGGCGTGTGATTGTAAATAAAATTGATGAAATATGGGCAAGTGATCTAGTTGAAATGCAACAGTTCAGTAAATGGAATAAAGGTTATCGATATCTTCTTATGGTTATTGATGTCTTCAGCAAATATGGTTGGATTGTCCCATTGAAGGATAAGAAAGGTGAATCTGTCACTGAAGCATTCAAATCAATATTCAAGGAAGGTAGAAAACCACAGTATTTATGGGTCGACAAGGGAAAAGAGTTTTACAACAAACACTTGAAGGACTTGCTAGAGAAACATAGTGTACAGATGTACTCAACTGAGAATGAAGAGAAATCATCAGTAGTTGAGAGATGGAATAGGACAATTAAATCCAAAATGTGGAAGCAGTTCACTGTTCAAGGTAATACACAGTATTTAGACATGTTACCAAAATTAGTGAAACAGTATAATAATACCAAACATTCAAGCACAAAGATGACACCCGTTGAAGCATCTGATAAGAGGAATGAAGGAACTGTTTACTTCAATTTGTATGGTGATATGAAAACATTAAAACAGAAACCGAAATTCAAAATAGGTGATAAGGTTCGAATATCCAAGTATAAACGGAATGTGTTCGACAAGGGCTATACACCAAATTGGACTGAAGAAGTATTTACAGTTGATAAGATCCAATACACTAATCCAGTCACTTACAAAATAAAGGATCTAAAAGGTGAAGATATTGAAGGGAGTTTTTATGAAGCTGAATTATTGAAAGCCAGACAGGATGTATTCCGTATTGATAAAGTCATTCGCAGAGATTACAAGAATAAACAAGCTTTGGTGAAGTGGAAGGGTTACAGTGATGAATTTGACAGTTGGATACCGTTCAAGGATTTAAAAGACATATTATAAAGAGAAAATTATCTAACATATATGTGAGTAGACCCTACAGTATATCTGTTATTTGCTATTATGTAGCCAAGAATATTATTATTCCTGACTATATTTAAATATAGGTCGAAAATGAATTAAAAAAATAAATTATTATAATATAATATACAAATGCAAAAATATTCCTACGATAATAAAGAATTAGATGTATCAATAGACTGTTATGTTGGTGATAAAAATGAAATATGGTTCAGAGGAAGAGACATAGCTATTATTCTCGACTATAAAAATCCACAAAAGGCAATCAAGGATCATGTTTTATCTGATGATAGAATCTTAAGAGACCACAAAATCAGCATAAATTCACGGGGGACAAAAATGGTCCCTCGTGCTGAGGCCACTGATTCACGATGTAACAAAACGTTACCTCGTGCTGAGGCCACTGATTCACGATGTAACGAAACGTTACCTCGTGCTGAGACCATTGAAAAAACTTTCAAATGTTTTTTTATAAATGAATCTGGACTTTATTCACTAATACTGTCCTCTAAAAAACAGGAAGCAGTAAAATTCAAACATTGGGTTACATCGAAAGTGCTGCCATCAATCAGGAAACAGGGATATTACAAACAGTTCAATGACAGAAGCAATAATATGCTGATGATTGAAAGTGAAGATGATCTGCACTACAAGATTGTTTCATTCATCAGAAAGAAATATGAAGACGCATTAATGGTGGCGGGATTAGGTGAAAATCAAATAAGCCCGAACATTAGAATCAGAAGTTATAAGAAAGGATATATGGCTGGACAATGTGATTTAATGCTGATGAATCCCACAAGAAAATACAATGCTCTTTGTCTTGAATTTAAAAGCCCAACAGGTGTGTATAAAGTGTCAGACAAACAGTCTGATATGAAGCTAATGTATGAGAAAAATAAGTGTAAGTACATCATGAGCAATTGTTTCGAAGATTTGATCCACGAAATAACTAAACACATGGAAGAGAGCAAATTATACTTATCAAGAAGAAAGATTTAATTGCAAGTTTTTCTGTGATAATTTTTGTTACTATTTTTCATTACTTTATCACATCTTGGACACTTGTATTCTTTGTCTTGCCATTTTTTGTTTGCTTTATTGCGGCTTTTCTTTTTATCATCATCAGAGACTCTCCGTAGTATTCCAGCTGATTTAAAATAATTATCAGGCATATCTTCTTTTTTTACATACTCAAATTTGTATTTACATCCGTCTTTCTTTGATGTACCTGATTTATAATATTTTTCTCCATCACAAACTTTTTTGATAGTTGCATTATTTATTTGAAGATGTTGTTCAACAGCATGTATACTATTAAAGTATAAAACTTCTTTGGTGCCAACATTAATCGCTTTCACACACTTTGGATTTTTTCCAATATATTTATTGTGCGAATAATCTTGGTTCTTTGCTGATTTCAAGGAGTTTTCACTCGGAGTTAATAGTTGCAGATTACATAAACGATTATCATCTTTCACATCATTAATATGATCAATCACTTTTCCTTCTGGAATAATACCGTTGTGACATTCCCACACAAACCTATGGACACTATATTTCTTTTGACCATTTTGACCATGTTTTCTCACACTACACCTCATATACCCAATATGTTGTTTGAAGCCCTTTGTGGGTACTTTCTTGACAATATTTATCACATTTCCATCCTTGTCTGCAGCATACAAATCGTATATTGGATGGATATTATAAACGCATTTTTCAATTTCAATCTTACTCATTATAATATAGTATGACAATATATCTTTAAATAAAATTTTTATTTAAAGATATATTAAAGAAAAAATCTTATATAATATTATATTAAGATGAACAAGAAAGATTTGAAAAAACTGAGCAAATCCAAGCTCATCGAATTGCTATTGAAGCAACAGAAACCAAAAGTTGTTATAGTTGATGATACCAAACCGATTCCCGCCCCAAGGACAAAACCGATTCCCACCCCAAGGACGAAAAGACCAACTGTGAAAGAATTGGTTGATTACTTCGAAAGAAAAAGATTACCAGCACCACCAAAAGAATGGTTGGATGAGATAGAACAATTGAAAAAGAAACCAACACCTGCACCGAGGACAAGGATTGAGACATTAGATACTGCTTTGAAAGGATACACGAAATCTTTTGAAATCGGTATAAAAAATGGCAAAGACCCGCTTGCGCAATTACAAAACACGAGAAAGGCCCTTGAGTATCACATTAAAAAACTGTTGAATGAAATGAGAGGTCTTAAATTTGTTGAAACACTCAAAGTAACCTTTACAAAAATGAAAGATGGATCAATAGAGTATAAGGTAGCTTATTTCAACAGTCAAGTTCAAACAATTGTGAATGATCTGGAAGTCACTGAATCACTGCAATTGTCAAAACAGCAAATCTCGAATAAGATAGCTCAATGGATATCTGAAGGTTCAGGTTGGACTGTTGATTCAGTTGATAGTCATTATATCAATGTTGTGAAATATGAACTTTTAAGAGGCTCCTCATACATTAAACTACCGAATGAACTCAGAAATAGTGCAAAGGGTTTAATTAACTTGAAAAATGAGGATAATGAATGCTTCCGATGGTGTCACATCAGACACCTGAACCCACAAGAGAAATACCCACAGAGGATTAAAAAAGTTGACAAAAAATACATTGAAAAATTGGATTATACAGGGATTGAATTCCCAGTTGCAACCAAGCATTACAACAAGATTGAAAAACAAAATGAGATCAACATCAATGTTTTTGGTTATGAGAATAGACAGCCATATCCAATTTTTGTTTCAAAAGAGAAATATACAGACTGCTTGAATCTGCTTCTAATAACTGAAAATGAAAACAAGCATTATGTGCTGATCAAAGATTTCAATAAGTTTATGTACAATCAAACAAAGCACAAAGAAAGAAAACATTTTTGTATGCACTGTCTTCAATGCTTCAGCTCTGAAAGGGTGTTGAATGATCACAAGGACAACTGCATGCAAGTAAATGGCATACAGGCAATAAAAATGCCAAACAAAGATAACAACATAGTGAAATTCAACAACTTTCATAAACAACAGCAGGTACCATTTGTGATCTATGCTGATTTTGAGGCTATTACTGAGAAAATACATGGTTGTCAACCCAACAATGATAAATCATTCACCGAAGCCTATCAGAAGCACACTGACTGTGGATATGGTTATAAGGTTGTCTGTTGTTATGATGATAAATATAGCAAGCCAATACAAATATACAGGGGTGAAAAAGCTGTGTACAAATTCATGGAAGCTGTGATTGAGGAAGTTAAATATTGCAAGAAGGTTATGAAAAAAGAATTCAACAAACCATTGAAAATGACAAAAGATGATAAGAAGGAATTCCAAAAAGCCAAAGAATGTCACATTTGTGATAAAAAATACACTGACAAAGATATTCGAGTACGAGATCACTGTCATATTACTGGCCAGTATAGAGGATCAGCTCATCAAGAATGTAACCTGAAACTTAGAGTTAACCCAGAAGAAATAAAGATACCTGTTATATTTCACAATCTAAGAGGTTATGATAGTCATTTTATTATGCAAGAGATTGGAGCCATTGTCAAGAAACACACCTATACAAATAAGAAAGGTGAGAAGTGCCAGATGACAATCAATGCTATACCCAATAATATGGAGAAGTATATGGCTTTCATGCTTGGCAATCACCTAACATTTCTTGATAGTTTCCAGTTCATGAGCTCTAGTTTGGAAAAACTTGTAGGCAATCTACCAAAAGAAGCCTTAAAATACACCTCACAAGAGTTCAAGGGAAATGATCTTAATCTGGTGGCACAGAAAGGTGTTTATCCTTATGACTATATGGATAGTTTCAATAAATTTAACCAAAAGCTGCCATCAAAAGAAGAATTCTACAGTATATTGAGTGATGAGCATATATCAGATGAAGACTATGCACATGCTCAGACTGTTTGGAAAGCATTCTCTTTGAAAAACATGGGTGAGTATCATGATCTGTACCTTAAAACAGATGTACTCCTGTTGGCTGATGTATTTGAAAACTTCAGAAAAACATGTCTCGAGTACTACAAACTGGATCCGTGTCACTATTTCACATCTCCTGGTTTATCTTGGGATGCCATGCTAAAGATGACTAATATCAAATTAGAATTGATGACTGACATTGATATGTTCCAGTTCATTGAAAAGGGTCTGCGAGGTGGTATCAGTTATATTGCCAACCGTTATGGTAAAGCAAATAATAAGTACATGAAAGAATACGATGAGAAGGCGCCCTCGAAATATATCATGTATCTTGATGCAAACAATCTATATGGTTGGGCAATGAGTCAATACCTTCCAACTGGCGGATTTAGATGGATGACTGAGAATAAAATAAACAATCTCAACCTTGCTAAGTACAAAGAAGATAGTTCAAAGGGTTTGATACTTGAAGTTGATCTGGAATACCCCCAAGAGTTACATGACCATCATAATGACTACCCACTTGGACCAGAGAAAGTGAAAGTAACTGAAGGCATGTTGTCTGATTACTGCAAAGATATTGCAAAGAAATACAATATATCAACTGGTTTGGTACATAAACTGATACCAACATTAAGCAACAAAGAGAAATATGTTCTTCATTACAGAAACCTCCAATTATACACAGACTTGGGTTTGAAAATAACAAAAATCCATAGGATTCTTGAATTCAAACAATCCCCTTGGCTGAGACAGTACATTGACTTCAACACACAGAAAAGAACTAATGCCAAAAATGCCTTTGAGAAAGACTTTTTCAAGTTAATGAATAACTCAGTATTTGGCAAAACCATGGAGAATCTCAGAAAGAGAGTAGATGTCAGATTGGTGACTGATGAGAAGAAGCTATTGAAATTAGCCAGTAAACCAACTTATGTTAGCAGTAAGATATTCAATGAAAATCTAGTTGCGGTGCATAAGATCAAAGAAACACTTACTTTAAACCGGCCGGCATATGTGGGGATGTGTATTCTAGATCTTAGTAAGACACTAATGTATGATTTCCATTATAATTACATTAAACAAAAGTATGGTAATAAGGCTAAGTTGCTCTTCACTGATACAGACAGTTTGACATATGAGATTGAAGCTGAAGATGTCTATAGGGATTTCTGGAATGATAAAGATAAATTTGACAACAGTGACTACCCTGAAAGCTCGCCGTATTTCAATAAGACTAATAAAAAAGTTATTGGCAAATTCAAAGATGAGGCAGCAGGAGTACCCGTTTGCGAATTCATCGGTCTACGATCGAAAATGTATAGCTATATGAAAGATAACCAAAAAGGAGGAAAAACAGCAAAAGGAATCAAAAAGATTGTTATAAAAAAGAACATCAAACATGAAAATTATAAGGAGACACTATTTAATAATAAACAGATGCATCATACAATGAAAACAATCAGAAGTGAAAACCATCAATTAGGAAGCTATGAAATCAACAAAGTATCACTCAGTTGCTTCGATGACAAAAGATATATATCAAAAGACAGAATCAACAGTTACGCATACGGGCACTGTGCCATCAAAAAGTAAATCCAAAGAAGTCATGACGTCACGGCACAGCTGTGTCGGTCTACAAACTTTAGCATAAACTTTTTAAGTAAAAATTGTCAGTAAACTTTACTTCAAGAATTTATAATAAGGAACTTGTTTCATTATGATTGGCTAGAAAAGATCATGCGACCGTCACGTGAGTTATAATAATAGCTATAGGTGATGACTCATTCCCTGTTTTCCGAGAATGTCACGCTTGGTGATTTTCCGAGAATTTCACGCATTTTAATAAACTATAGATGAAGTGTGCTGACCTTGGTTCCATCAGATTGAGCAACTATATATTCCATCACATTAAATAACTATATATTCCATCAAATTAAATAACTATATATTCCAGAATACGAGATCAAAAGGCAGTAGTAGTTTGGGGAAAACGAGATTAAATGATTTCGTACCCCCAAACACTATACTACTGAAAAGAGAGACTTGAAAATAAGAGAGCCAGTTATAGAAAT
>JAEMWC010000879.1:97500-107500 GCA_016490735.1 Pachyseris speciosa
AAGGCCGAGTGAAGACCATCATGGTCTCTTGTTCTTTGAAAACACCTTCACTGCGCATGCTTAAGAGGCACTAAAAGCGGTCCTCTCGACTTGGCGACCAAAAAAGTTTTTCCTTTATTTTTTGACCATGAAAAGGGTTTGGTACACATGTTTAAAAAATGCTATAATTATTTTCCAATTCTTTAATTTTACGCCGCCACAAGCCCAAATTGAATTTTGGTTCACACGCCCGAACATTTCACATATTTTGGCAAGCGCGCTCTGACTGCAAAAATTTAGCTCATTGAATTCTATTCTGCTACAAGTTACAAGGTATATTCAGTTAGTTCACAGACAAAATATGGAAACTTACAAAAAATCTTACGCATAACAGCGTGATTAGAAGACACCCTTCACTGGAGCCTTATTTTGCATATCGAAAATTAACCAAATTAAAGGAAAGAAATCTAAAAAGTTTGGCCTAAATCGCGATAAAAAGCCACATCGGAGCAAAGCCTATACTCCAATGAACTGGTATATCGCTTCAAACCGACGGTATCACCTTAGCTTCTACACACCACGAGCTCAAAATTGACGAAAATCCATGTGTTTACATAATTATCGTTGGTGTCAAAGCTCATTTGCATAATTCTAAGAATTGGCGAAAAGACATTTTTTTACCGTTCAAATTCTTTTAATAGGGACTTTAAGCAAGGACTACGGAAGCGTCAAGTGCGGTGGGGTTTGACTGCGGAAGAATGGGACGAGTACGTATAGTTCCGCGGAAATTCGAAGCTCTTATTTACATTTAGCAAGCCGTATTACGTCGCGTTGTACGAAACGTTTATAATCTCTTTCTCTTCGGTGAAGTGGCAGAAGTGGATACGTCATGCCATATGTTAAAGAAACAAGAGATCTTTCCCACGGTGTGAATTTTATTTCTGTACAAAACACAACATCATCTTGTGGACTCCATTCCGTGCGCCTAAAAACAACAAAATTATAACATAATATCAAACTTGATTTTCACGTCATGCGCTTTCCTCGCCCAATTGCTAATATACAAGTTCCAATAAGTAAAATATTTCCATAATGATAGGTTTCCGAATTCGATTATTTGGAAAAGCCGTGCCAAGAATCGTGAAAGCTGGTTAATTACATTGCTTTCACAGGTCGCCAGAAACATGTTGTTTGAGTTTCACGCCTCCCACTGCATTTAGTGCTCAAAATCGAGAAATGTGTTTTGAGAAATCACTAACGACGGCCAAAAAGGGATAAAATATCTGTATGTTGCCATTTAGGTTCAAACACTGGCATACGAAGCATGTACAGTGCAGGAAAATACATCAACAGACTTACGTACTTTCCACTTCGGCCCGCCATGATTCCTACGTATTCGGCGAGCTGACTACGGCTAGAAACCAGGCCATTGACGCGTGGCGGGAAGCTAAATTACTTCCGGTCACCGTACTAGACGCTTCCGTAGTCCTTGCTTAAAGTCCCTAATGGCCTTCTAAACAATACCTCTTAACTACCTTTAATGATTGTATGCAATAGAAATCCTGTGTTGCATTGTGGTAAAACGTTGCATTCACTTGACCAGTCTATGTTGCTTGCGAGACCCTCAAAGTAAACATTGGTGGTTGTAATTAGTCTATTGAATAAATTTCGTTAAATCACGTTGTAAACCACGAGACGGAAAATATCAAATTCAAAAGTTGAAATTTTGCAATTGGGTAATTGTAGACATTATATGCATCTGAGGAGACACACAAACATTAAATAGATTATGCTAATAATTTTGACACAACCACATGCAAACATACACTCACGGCCTGCCCAAAGAGAAAATTCTCTGAATGCTTCCAGCAAACACAAGCGACCCGATTCAATGACGCTACTTTCTGCAAATCTCTTTCCATCATTGATGGTTTTCATGCGGCTACGGTCTACAACATTTCCAAGCTACAAACTCAACATCGATCGCGGACCGTTATAACCAATGAGAATAACTTCGCCTGCTGTCTTGCGTTACATCGACGTGACCATGCTCATTGAATTGCTTTGTTTGTTGTGTTATGGGATGGGAGGGGACGAAAAAAAAATAAGAAAAATGTCTGTTTTCTTTAACCTATATAGATAACTATATAATCGGTGGATAGCAAAAAGAAAAAGGAATCCTTCAATATTATTTCAGTCCATCAGACTGTCTCCAATAATTATAGCGGAGCTCTGCGACCCGAAGGGCCGCCAAGCGAATCACCATACCTATAGAAAACCGTCAACTGCTTTTTACTCGGGATACTGTAAGTATACCGAATTATAAAATGTGTTAGATTTCAGTCTTTTTTTCCTGTGCAGCAAAATGCACAATCAATTACGTTCCGGTGTTTTAATTGGCCAATGCACAATAACAGGCACGTGGCGGTGTGTTCATTGGTTAAAGCAAACCACATAGTCCAAAGGTCGAAAGGCTAACATCACGCGACGGTTGTTTTGAAGTTATGTAAATTAATCGTGTTTGAGTTGTGAAGCTAGATATTTTAATACAGCACAGTCTTTCCCTGTGAAAGATTTGTCGAGTTTTAGGAAAAAGTTGGAAGACTCGCACGTGTAGTGCTTATCGATATCACAAGTCGAATTCGAATGCTGTGACAGTTCTATATTTAGAAAAATTGCAGGTTTGCACAAAGTTGTTTTCGTTATGTGATACCTTCCATTTAATACGTGACCTCAAGTGAACACTCAAAGTTAAATAATCCACTTCGACCGCCGGAACAAATTTTCCTGCACATATCTTTGCAAAGTTGTGAAGCTAGATTTTAATACAGTACAGACCGTCCGCGTGAAAAGGTTTGCCAAATTTAAGACAAGGTTGGAAGCCTCGCACGTGCTGTGAGTATCGACTCGAATTAGAACGCTGTGACAGTTCTATATTTAGAGACAAGTTTACGAATTTTTGGTTTTCACGTGACGTCAGGAAAAACTAAAATTAAACATTTAGATTTTTTTTATCTTCATCAGGTAAATGACATTTTAAGGATACATCTGCTGGCCTGTTTTCAGCCAAGTAACACGCTTTGTTTTGAAAATAAAGCAGTTTGAATTTCGAGTTTTTTTTCACAATGCGTGACATCTGGATTACATCTGAGAAACCTGTCACATACACGGAACGATTCGGCTTGTGTTTTCGATTTTTGAATTTCCAATATGTTAATTAAGAGAAGTTTCTATGCGAATGTTTTCAAGCTTAGCAGAGAGAAAAATTGTTTTGAGAGAGGCTAAGTAAACCTCCAGATGTTGACACTTAATTTAGAAGTAAACAACGACAACTGACAACGAATATGGATGGCAACTCTCAAAACAGTTTAACTCGCTTTGCTCGTACGTGAACAAAAAGGCCTTATGTGAACCCAAAAGCAAACCACTAGCCGGATAGTTTTCGGGAATCAGAAAGCGTGCGTCCGGCTTCTGCAGCAGATAAGTATCCCGAGTAAACGCTATTAGACCGTCTTGTCTCATGGTAAAAAATGGCTAGCGGTATTGCTCGTGGGCGTCACCGCACGACGACGACGACGACGGAGTCGCACAATAATTAATAATATCCTAATAATAATCATAATAATCCAACATGGCGGCCATACCCCACTGGGCCCAGCGGACCAGCTAGTTTACAGCGTACGTCTTTGATACTGGACATCCATCTTACAGCCAATTGACACCTGTCAAAACAAGGTATCCGCTGACCAGTGTCACGTAACCATATCGCGGGCTCAAGTTAAGACCTCATCGAGGTCAGCTGATATTTTGAAGTTGACCGCTGACCAGGTACTTGCTTTCGATTGGATCGCAGGCTCAAACCAGGTGTGGGATACCCAAACCAAAACGAGGCTTAATTTTTAGCGCGCTTTCTGCGGCTCGTAATTTCACATTCAGTTGGTATCTTTATTTTGAGCAAAACAACTTCATCTTCTTCGATCGAAGTTTTCCTTTTAATTCGCTTAAGGCATAAAAATAAAGAACTTGTCAAAAGATACTCTTGAAGGTGAATTTTCAAGTGATAAAAGGAAGAGCGAAAGATTTTTCTCAGGAAAAGCTTCAAACTTGGATCGATTGTGTGGTTGAAAACAAAATAATTCAACGCTTCAAGGGCTTTCACTTTACCGCGGCATCTTGCATTTCATCAAGAAAGGTCACTTAACAGTTCACCGGCATTAATGGGAGGAACGAGTAGCTCAAACTCTGTGGAAGAAGCTCTTTCTTTGGACAAACCGTTTGCTATTTTTGCGGATGTTTGTTTTTACTTTACTGAAGCTTGCGTATTTTCAAGTGTTAGAAACCTCTACAACACAGGTCAGTGAGGTAAATTAAATACATTGAAGCTTAACATTTGCTTTATCGTTGTTACTTTTGTTCAGGAATGAAACTTGTATTTTTCTCTCGACTGGATATAAATAACAATCATCTGTACTCGTTTTGGACGCAAAGAAGTAGTTCAATTGTTTGTTTGTTTTGTTACGTTGTTTTGTTTACAAGCGAACGATTCTTACTCCGCTTGGCTGCCTGTTTTTTGACCTCGGTGCCTCAACAGCGTTAAGAAACTTTTGCCCTTATCTTATTAACACGTAATCGCAATGAGTCTTCGTAAAATTAAGGATTAAAGCTCCGGCTAAACGATCACACATTTTCATCCAACATCGTCAGTTGTCAAACATAACATTGGCTGGCTAAATACACAAACAATGTTTGACCAAACACTAGACAGAGTGAGTCCACAGAACGATTTTTTGCGTATTATCGCTGAAATTTTCGACGTCATGTGGCTCATTTGGTTGCTTTTACCGGCAGTGCACGTGATATATTCACCTGGCATC
Organism: Pachyseris speciosa; assembly: GCA_016490735.1. Lineage (NCBI taxonomy): Eukaryota > Metazoa > Cnidaria > Anthozoa > Scleractinia > Pachyseridae > Pachyseris > Pachyseris speciosa. The sequence goes on from JAEMWC010000879.1 coordinate 102,354, forward strand.
CACCCTCGGGCTACGCCCTTGGGGCGGGACCAGGTGAATATATCACATACCCACTCGTTCCAGGTAAATAACCCTCACATAATTTTCGAATGTTCTAGACTGAAACAAGAAAATTCCCAGTTCACAGCTACCAATACTTTTTCAACTGCTCTTTGAAGTTTGAAATATCCCTTGTCACACCATCACGACATCTTGTCTTGAGAAGCTGACGTACGCTTAAAACATTAATGTCTTAAGAAGTTGAAACAATTTTTTCTTTATAAAATATGCACAAAACAGCAGAAGTAAGGAAAAATATCTAATAATATCATAGCGTTTCTTTTGTCTTTTTGTCGAGTTATCTATACGACTTCGGAGCAGTCGAACCGCTAGAAAAACGGCCATTTTTCAATGATTAGAAAATATCCGTTACCATGGCCTTTTGCATGAAATGTTCAAAAGTAGTTTAGGAGAATATCCACCCTTACGCATGCTTATCTTCGCCACACGAAAAGTCAACAAATCAAATTTCTTTCATACCTTGAAGAAATGGTTAAAACTTGGCATGAGCCTAGTAACTACATTGTGCACAGTGGTGACTCGAAAACTGAGACTTCAGACCCTAAAAACTCAGACCTTCTGGGTGTCTCGAAAACTCAGACCTCAAAATTAAAAAAAATTACATAGTGTAATTACCGTGGATTGCTGCAAGCCGTCTTGTTTAGTGATAAGTAACCATCAAAACTCCACAGTAATAGGCGAGTACAAAAACAGACTTTAATTCTAAATCACCAACAACCGTGCAAGCCGAATCAATGCGATCCTCCTAGCAAGTCACTCGATATGGTTACGCAATCATACAGCATAAAACTCGTGATTGAGAGCACGTGGCAGAGTAACGCAACATCGCGACATCTCCCTCTTTATATAAGATTACTATCCTAAACAGAAACAAACAAATAAAAACAAAAAAAACAGGTTCAAAAGCTCAGTGTTCATGTGATTCTCAGTACATTTGGTAATCCTGATGCCAAACAGGTGGTAGCCTTCTGCGGTCTGATCGGCGAGGATGCATCTCCAGTGGCTCTTTCTCCGGTCCTGTGTCAGCGTCCGGTGGCTGAAACTCGGTTCCGGTTGCGGTTACAGGGTGGGGCCTTGGATCCGAAAGGGCAGGCCCAGTCTCCGCTTCTGTAGGGTTTTGATTGAATTCCAGTTGTTCAGGCTCACGGTATACTGGATTCAATCGAGGGGGCATTTCAGGCGTCAGTCGCAATTGTCGACGGTTGCGACGGTAGTGCCTACCGCATACTTCTACTTCATACGACCTATTCTTCAGAACTCGGGTGCAAGTCCCCAGGGTCCATTCCTGCCTCCCAGGTAGTCTCATTCGGATAGTCTGACCACATTCAAAGGTTCTAATGGGCGACACTTCTTGTTGTACTGGCGCACTTGTCTTGACTTGCGATCGGATAGTTTGGCGGCGGTGTCCTTGTAAGATGGGTGAATCAGGACATTTTCATGTGTGGGCAGCAAAGTTCGAGTACGGCGTCCCATTAACCTCTGCACTGGCGATGTTCCAATGCCTTCTGTTGGGGTGTTACGCCAATCTAGGAGGGCTAACAGGGGATCCTGCCCATCTGCTTTCGCTTTCTTCATTAAGCTCTTGCAAGTCTTCATCGCGTTTTCAGCACGACCATTTGACTGGGGGTATTAGGGACTCGAAGTCCAATGCTCAAATTGCCACTCCTTCGCAAATCCGCTGAATGCCGATGATGAAAACTGAGTTCCGTTATCGGTTACAAGCACGTCTGGTATCCCATGTCGCGAAAACTGGACTTTGCATGCAGTAATGATTCTCATAGACGTAGCCTCTTTAACTTCCTGGACTTCGAAGAAACCGCTCCAGTAATCCGCTAGAATTAAAAATTGTTGCTGTCCCAGTTCAAACATGTCTACACCAAGAATCGACCATGGCCGGGGTGGGACCGGATAAGGTTGCTTGGGCTCGCGGCATTGGTCTTGCTTTTGGGCTTGGCAGATGGAACACTTGGTAATGAAATCTCTTACTTCGGCATTCATGAGGGACCAATATAGTACTTCTCTGGCGCGCTGCAGACATCCTTCGATGCCAATGTGCGATCTGTGAATTTGTTTCAACATTTCTTTCCTCATGGATGTAGGTACTACCAGCCGTTCGCCCAGGAAGACTAGTTCGTTGTCTTCTACCAATTCGCTTCTCTTGTCATAGTACGGTGTTAATTCGCGGTTACACTGTTTCTTTGAGGGCGACCATCCACTTCTTATGGTTGCGATAAGACTTTGCAAGACCGGATCTTTTGCTGTCTCCAATCTGAACTCGGCAATCCTGTACGGTGCAATGGCGATGTTTTCCGAGTGGTCAATCGTTTCAAGCGCGCAGACCAGACCTGTGTCATGCCGGGATGACTCGGTTGTGTTTCGGTACGCTCGACTAAGAGCATCAGATATCCACATTAGTTCCCCTTTTTTGTACTGCACATCCAAAGTATAATTCTGAAGGGCCATTAACATCCGCTGGAGTCTCTTTGGTGACTTGTGAATTGGTTTACTAAAAACCGCTTTCAGTGGTTCGTGGTCGGACTCGATGTGGACAACTTCGCGTCCAAGTATGTAGTGATCGAACTTGTTAGTTGACCACACAATTGCTAGTAATTCTTTTTCAATTTGGGCATAACGAATTTCCGTGTCAGTAAGCGCCCTGGAGGCATAGGCGATGGGCTGTCCATTCTGCATTAGTACAGCACCCAGACCAGTCTCGCTGGCGTCGCATTGGATTGTGACATCTTCCTTGATATCATAGTACGTCAGGACAGGGGCTTCGGCCAAGTACTGTTTTATTGCGGTGAACGCTTTCTGGTGCTGCAGTAACCAACACCACTCCACTTCCTTGTCTTCGAGTCTTCGCAACCGTTGAGTCATGTCGGACAAAAGAGGCAAGAATTTGGCCAAATAATTGACCATGCCAAGAAACCTCTTAAAACATCGGTGGGCGGTGGCAAAGCTAAAATGGCTTCCACTTTGGCAGGGTCAGCCTTCAGGCCCTCAGGAGTTAGGAGATGTCCCATAAACCGCACTTCGGTTTGTGCTCGTTTCATCTTGTCTTTGTTGATCTTCAGATTACACTCCCGACATTTCTGAAAGAAAGCACGTTCATGCCTTTCGAGGCTGGTGTTGATCTCCTCGTCGGACTCACCAAAACCAGCTAATAGAAAATCATCCGCGATGACTTCAACACCCTCTAGGTCTTCTACAAATTCATGCATACGTCGCTGCCAGACTTCAGGGGCACTGGAGATGCCAAATGGCATGCGCGTCCACCGATATCGTCCAAAGGGCGAGTTGAAGGTTGTCAGGTAACTTGAGGCATCGTCTAAAACAATTTGGTGGAAACCATCCTTTGCGTCGCAGAGTGTAAACTTCTTGGCACCTGCTAGTCGGGTGGCAACTTCTTCGATGGTGGGCAGCTGATGTTTTCGACGAATTCCGCGGTTAAGGTCCCTCGGATCAATGCAAATGCGGACCTTGTTGGGCTTCACAATGGCCAGCATGCTCGATACCCACTCGGTCGGTTCAGTGACTGGCACAAGTACTTTGCAATCAACCAGTTCGTCTAGCTTGGTTTTGATGCGAGGTCGCAAGGCTACTGGAACTCGTCTCGGGGCGTGAACCACGGGTGGTACAGTTTCGTCTACTACGATCTTGTAATTTCCGGGCAGGGCGCCTAATCCCTCAAATACATCGTCAAACTCTTCGTGTGTCTTAACTTTTAAAGCCAGTACATCGCAGTTTTTTTTTTCTCTTTTTTTTCTTTTAATATTTACAATACATATACATACATTAATTACAATTCTAAAGTTAGCTACTTACACTACATTACAATATTTGTCTAATGCCTACATAGCTACATATTACCCAACAATTACGTTACAGTCAATACAGTTCTAAAAACATAGTATAAGCAGATGGGAAATTAAGGTACAGAGCCCATGCACAAATCCCACTTCTTATTAAATTTGTCCATGTTATTAGTATTAACACATATAAATTTTTCGGTTTCATACTTAATTTTTACCTTAAGTTTAAAGGCGTTTATAATAGGAGGAGTCAGACTTCTTCTGCAATCCCATATATATACTTTGGCGACTAGTAACAAGTAGTTCAGTAGAGGGTAATTTGCATAGATAATACCAATTATGACATCTTGCAGAGTAAGATGGACGAATTCCCTTGTCAGTAGGTAGAAATAGTATTCGAAATCTTTCCAAAAGGGTTTCACAAGGCTACAATGAAAAAGGAGATGGTGAGGGGTTTCTGGTTCTGATTTACAAAACGAACATTTATCGTCTGAGATGTAACCTATTTTAAACAACTTTGTATTAGTAAATAGTAGTGAATTAAGGACTTTGTATTGAAATGCCTTTATGTATGGTTCAAAGGACACCTTATGCGGTAGCCAGAAAATCTTTTTCACGTGATCTTCTGACAAATTAAAAGTTTGTCTCAGATATTGAGAATTGTTTGGAAGCTTAGCTTTTGAGCTTTTTATTAATGTGTAGTAGTCCTTAGATTTCTTTTTTAACACATCAAAGTCTTTGTTATCTATCGTTACCAATAAGGACATTTCGGACAGGGTGCTTTCCTTGGTTTTTAGGTATAATGGTATAGAGTGACGAAGTCCTGCCCAAGTTAAAAAGTTAGTTTTGCCGCCTATTTTGCTTGAAATAATCTTAAAGGAATCTGCGGTATCTGTGTCAAATAAAAGATCGTTTACGTAAATTATGCCATTTTCAAAAAAAGTTCCATAGAAAATGGGTTGATTGTTTATTCGTATCTCTTTGTTGTTCCACACTATATGTTGCCACTCTTTTTTTGTATCATAACCGTCTCGAAATTCTGACCACCACTGAAGTAACTCAGAATAAAAAAGGGAAGGAACATGATGGTCTTTAATATCGTAGTTGCAATAAAATAAAAATAGACCACTGTAGCGCTTAAGTAAAACTCTAAGGTAGCTTTTCCAAGCACCGTCATTCTCTCCAAAAATTCTTTTCAGCCAGGCTAGCCGTAATGATTTTATCATACTTTCAAGATCGATCATTTTTAGTCCGCCGTTCTCGTATACATTTATC
>JAEMWC010000879.1:112500-150000 GCA_016490735.1 Pachyseris speciosa
ATATTCTTCATTGAGATTTGTATACTTAAAGCATCAAAATCACCACTTCTCAACTTGTCTTTTATTGAATTGAGTAGATGTTGATAGCTTTGATAAGCATATGTGCAATTTTGGATTTTCAAATCTAGGTTTTTATGCTTCATCCACCCTTGTATCAAAAGTGATGCTGTACTGATGGCTACCAAACTAACACCACCGGTTGCCACGCTTGCAGCAAGACCACCTGTTGCAAATATAATAGACGCTGAATTACCAGCTAATTTCCATTTTTTGAACCGTTTAACCGCCTGTTTATGAGCCCAACACTTTCTGTGATATGTTCGGTAATAGGATTTTAATTCATTTACCTGATCTTCTGTTAATTCATCTGAAATATGATTCCAGTTGAATATATTCTTACGTTTGACTGACATATATATCATTTATACAATAATTCTATTAAAAATACAATACAGTATTCCAGATATCTGGCCGCATAATGGAGATCTTTTTCTTCGCTTTGTTGTGAGGTGCTTAGATATGGCATAACTATATCCACGGCCCAATGAATAATCATTGTAAAATATTCCATATGCATCATGGAGGATAGCATGAGTCTGTAATACATCAATCCAACCAAGAGTATGTTCTAAGAAGTTTGATAAACAACGCTTCCGGGACCAATAAGGCCTATGTTTGTGTGAGATTTTATGATATCATCTATAGTAATATATCCTTTGAAATGCTTGTGGTATAAAAATTTGTATGCAAGACAGGATTTTAATATAGAATCATCTAAATTGGGGTAGTCTTTTTTGTAAATCTTGAAAACATAAGATACATATCTCAATAAGTCTTTCATATATCAGTTGTTTAGACAAAAATTTAAAGATCAAAATAATCTTCAATGAAACGATACATATTTCTCAGTTCTTGGTTAGTTAGTGATTTCTGCCAAACAGCAAAAGCATAAAGATCCATTTCACAAAAATTAATTGCAGAACCATCTGTATGAACTTGACAACCAATAAACATTTCTTGTGCACTACCAGTCAATGTTGCTGAAATTGATCCTGTTCCAACTGGTGTCATTGATGAAATACCTCTGAAAAATTCCATATTATGACCATCAACTCGAACAGTAAAAACTTCAATATTTCCCGTCAGATTAGCCAAAGAAGAAACAGCAAGTCTTCCATTTAATGTAGAACCGAAATCAATATAACATGCTCCATTAATCCAAGGCAGATGAACACCAAATCTAACAGCACCCTTACCCCATTGAAAATTGTGATTGATATTTTGTTTGTTTTGTGTTTGCAATGATTATAACAGTACAAGTATTTCCACTCCGTCCAGCAACTTTAGAAACATCAAATGAACTGTTCTCCAAGTAGTCATCACTGCCATCAAAACGTATGAAAAACTTTTTCTTGACTGAATCTCTCAGTAACAATGGTTTTTTCGAATTAGAAGTTTGTGTAAAAGTGACATTATTAACAGGATCCAGCCAACTAGAAACTCTATCATCAGAATCAGTTGTCACTACAGACAGAGCTGGTATCAAAGCAATTGAAATTCCATCAAGAACAGGTATACCAGGCAGTGAATTTGAAATAACAAAAGTTGCTCTATCTAACTTCAAATCTAGTTGTTTTTTTGTTACACAATCATCATCCGATGTTCCTTCATTAACATTTGTTATTTTATTTCCTCCAATATCAAAATGCTCATCTTGTGTTAATGTAAATCCATCACCTTTAGCACCTTTATCACCTTTATTGTCTTGATTTAGTGAATGATTGAATACACCCATTATAATATTAATTTAGATTAATTCATGACCACTTCAAGTGTGAATGCTATATCAAATGCTCCACTATTGGGATGTGAATAATCAATGATTAAATAGCCTCTCGATAATGATTTATTGATGTCAACCGTTGTGATGTTTCTACCCACAGCACCATGTCTGTATTCAAAAATTGTTGCTGGTAATGGTAAATTTCCAGCACCTTCAGCTTTTGTCTTGAAGTAGAATATTCCGGGTTTTGTTCCTTGTATTACATACATATTCTTAATATGAAAGTTATTGTTATGAATGACTAAAAAATCAGCGCCATTTATCAATACAGTCTTTAAAGCATTCTTATTATGTCCTTGTTTGGCTTTGACAGAGCAATTTAAATATTGTATTTGACCGATTATTCCATTCCCATTCAAATTTAGATCACCTCCTAATTTCGGCCTGTAAAGAGCAAATCCACCCAAATCGAAAGCTGTTTCCATAATTACACCTGTAACGCTTGAACGAAATAGATTCAAACTATTATTATGAATTCTATACCCATTCAGATTTAAATCACCACCAAGTTTAGCCTCTTTTATTAAATAGCTGTTCATATTAATATTATTCAGCATTGTCAATTCGCCATTGTCTCCACCAAACAACCAATTATCATTTTCTTTCACATCAAAACCATTCAAATCTAAATCAGTTTGTAATTGTATTGTTTCATTCACGATTTTATAAGCTTCTGCGAAGTCGTAAACACTTGATGGAACGTCTACAGCTTCAAAATCAATACCATATGCAACACAATGAACTTTGTACTTATTTGGATATGTTGGGTTAGCATTAATATGAATCGTACAATATAAATATTCAGGTGGTGAACTTACTGAAGGTTTTTCAATCCATAATAAATATCTCGAATGATCTTCATTTCTGTTATCAAATTTTCTCCCTACAGTTTTATGAATTGTAATTCCACCAGTTGCACTGAATGTTACACTACTAAGACTCATTCCTTCATAATCAGGAAATAGCCATTCAAGAATGAAAGTGTATTTTCCATCTTTTATTGTGTACATATTAAATCCAATTCTAGCTCTGTAAATATGATTAGCTTCTTTATTCAAGTCTATATCAATGACCTTTTTTGAAATCAAATGTGGTGAACGAGGTAAATTGACATATCCATTGACTTTCAAGCCATATTCAGTACTGACTTCATCGATATCATTCATCAAATATTTGAAAGCATTCTTTGGATGAGAAGCAGATGAAATATGACTTTTTTCTAATTGATCTAAATTTACGGCATCGGTTTTATTTGTTCCTTCTTTTAAGTCAATGATTTTATGCCCTCCAAGTTTCATATCTGCTGCCATCGCATTTGTTCCATTCAATAATAAAGTGTTTGCTCTGATAGTTTGTGAAGCTCGATTTAAAACTCTAAAGTTCACTGCATCAGTTTCATTCACCACGTCCGCTAAATTAGTCACTCTATTTCCACCCATCGACAAATCGCCATACATTGCAGTCGAACCGTCTCGTCGGAGAAAATATTCGTCAGTATAACGTTTTGTCGCCGCATCGTCTGCGTTGACGGGTGGAGCAAGATCAGTAATGGCATTGTTGTTCATATTTAGATTTTGTTGTGCAATCGTATCGAGTTTGGTTTGCAACCTCTGGTCCACATAACTTTTGTTTACAGCGTCTTGTGGGTTTGAGGGGTTATCCTGCAGGTTGAGGATTTTGTTTAATTTCATGTCAACATTACTGCCAAACGCAACATGGCCGTTTTCAATTTCATAAGCTGGGTCATGAACAAAGTAAGACAAGTTGGTATGAAAGCCATAAGCTCCATAAACAATGATATGTGTTTTGGTGTTAGACGCAGGAGCAGTGCTGGAAAGTTCCACCTGTATTGCCGCTTGCCCACCACTTGTTTTTTCTATCTGGAAAAGTTCTTTAATGTAACCATCAACATGTGGAGTTTTGAGGAAAGCTTTTTGAAACGGCTGTCCCACCTCACGTAAGTTTATAGACCGAATGGTTGATTCAATTGTTGCACTTCTAGGGTCTGATGGTGAGTAAAACTCAGTAACAAATGTGTACTGTCCTTTTACCAAAGATGTCAAATTAAAACGAATTTTGGACGTAAAGTTACCACTATGTGAAATGATAAAATACAATGAGGACTTATTTATGTGGTATGGTGATCTATTAAAATTCTCAATTTGAAGGTTTGTTGCATCACTGACTGCAGAAGACTTGGATATGTCTTTTAACAGAAAAGCGAATGGGTTGCGTTGAGTACCAGATGCTGAAAGAACAAGGTCATCAACATACTTTTTGTTGGCAGAATCTTTATCAGAGTTTGGAGATCCAACATTTGTTATTTTATTGTCACCCATGTCAAGATCACCAGTCATTGCAACACTTCCATCTTTTTTAAGAAATGGTGAAACATCAATGCCAGTAATTCCAGCAATTTCAGTATCAACATACCCCTTTGTGGCTGAATCATTGTTTGCTGTTGGCGCTGCTACATTAGTCAATTTGTTACCTCCAAGATTCAAATCAGAAGTCATTGCAACACTTCCATCTTTTTTCACAAAGTTATTATTGAGATATGTTTTATCCGCTTTACCTATTGTAATATCATCAACGTATTTTCTATTTGCACAGTCTTGTAGAAGTATAGGGCTTGCAACATTAACTATTCTATGAAAACTCATTTTAACCTCATTATTAAATACAATTCTTCCTTCTTCTATTTCAAAAGCTGGGTCGTGAATATGTGATAAAATGATATTAGAAAATCCATAAACACCATAAACTATGACATGATGTTTGGCATTATTTGTTAAATATGGTGAGATCAACAATAATTCCATTGATGTCTGACCAACTCTCGTTTTTTCAAGGAAGAATATTCTCTTGAGATAACCATCAACAAGATGAGTCTTTGGAAATGCTCTTTTTATCGAATCCTTTCCTTCAATAAAATTAGACGACAGATTGTCGTCATCAACTGTTGCATTGTTTGGATTACCATTAGTATAAAATTCAACAACTAAAGTGTACTTTGAAACTTCCAATTGTGACAAATCAAAACGAAGAACAGTTGTAAGACCAGCAGAAGGAATAACAAAAGACAAGGCTTTTTTATTTATTGAGTAAGGGCTTTTATTATAGACTTCTAATTGTAGATTATTCGCATTTCTAAGAATAGTTGTTTTTGATACATCTTCAAGAAGAAATTTAAATGGATTAACACGTGTTCCTTCAATTGATAAAACAGCATCATTAACATATCCCAAGTTAGTAGAATCATAATGATTTACTGGATCATCAATATTTGTCAAACGTTTATTTTCAATGTCATAATTACCATCTTGTGTTAATTTGAATCCATCACCTTTGGGACCAACAGCTCCAGTAGCTCCTTGTGGACCAATTGCACCTGTATTACCTTTTGGACCTCTATCACCTTTTTCACCTTTGGGACCAATTGGACCTGCAGGGCCTCTTTCACCAGTTCCAGTTTCTGTTTTATCTTGATTTATTTGAGCATTAAAAACTCCCATTATACAATCTTGTTAGATTAATCTTCCAAGAATTCAGGTGGTATGGTTTTTCAATACTTTTTGTGTCCTCCTGTATACTTCCATTTTCATTTTTTCAGCGATTTCAAATGGTGTTTCAACAGCAGCATCAGGTTTGATCAATTTTTCGATTCTTTCTGTTCTGGGATTCTCCTGTTTTTCTGGATTTTGAAAATTGTTGATTGCCATATAATATTAGATTAGATTAAACAGCACCATAAAAATTTCTCTTGATTGTTTTCATCGGCTTGTCGACATAACAGAAGGAATATGGTTTTTTGGTTGCTTCAATGTATTTTTTCTTGTCAATTCCAAGCTCCTGTGCAATCAAGTTCCTTTCTCTTGAGGATGGGAAATCATAAAGGCAGAAGTGACTGCAATTGAGTCTGATTGATTTTGGGCATCCATAGAATGACTGTGTGAGATATATGACTGAACAGTTCTTGTGTCTCCCCTGAATGAAATAGCTGATTATTTGATCTTGTTTCTTGTCAGTCACGAAATCATCAAAAACAACCAATCGCTGCAAATTTGTGTCTTTTATTTGTTCAACTGGCAATATCTCTTCTTGACTGCAAACCAAGGCAGGATATCCAATGTGACTGCTTATTTCATCCATTACTTTCCGAAGATATTTGTACTTGTCTTGATCTAAATTTTTTGCATAAAGATGTATCTGATCATAATAAACCAATGGTTCCATAATCAGATGCATGAACAATGTTGTCTTTCCAGATCCAGAATTACCAGCCAGCAGCATCCTGAAAGTGTCTTTTGGCATATACGGATACAACTGTCTGAATGAATTCTTTAAACCCTGAATATCATAATTAGGGATTTCCATATGTAAATAGTTTAGATTAGTCTAACACAATTGTATATGGATATAGAACGAATGAAAAGGCTTCTAAAAAGTGGAATTGAAGCTGGAAATAAAACAAGAGAAGTTCGTGATGTTATCAAGACTTATGAATACAGAAAACAGGATGCTTATGATACAACATCAGAATTACTGAAACCCTCTATTGATGTCCAGAAGAGTGTGAAAGAAAGTGTCGACGAAAAACAGGATGAAGTTATTAAACAGTTGAAAAAGAATCAAAAAGCCTTGACATCTGGTTTCGAAGATCTTATGCTGATGAACACGTTACCTGAATCAGTACCAATGAAAACAACATTACCAATTGATTACAAACCTAAAATGATGACTGAAACAGAAGCACCATATAAGTCGAATCTTGATAAAGGTTTTTCAATTGAGGATATTCAAACATTGATGAAATATAAATTGCCTCCTCCATCACAGATATTTAAATCATATATGGATGGTGAAATCGACATTGACAAGTATGATAAAATGATTGGTAAATTAACCCAAGATGTTGGAAGAGAAAAAGCTCATCTATCACAAACCAAAACGAGGAGGGATAAAAATAAAGAAAAGATATATGAATTGACTCAAGAGATCAAATTACTGCAAAAGTACCGAAAAAGAATTGGCGCAGTTGAGGAAGGTGCATCAACTATTGGTTCAGGCATGGGTTCAAGGGATGCATTTTTGGGTGACATGCTTTCAAGACTACAGTTACTTGGTGGGTCTATTTCAGCCGGCAACAACAGCAAAAATGTTCAAAATGAATTCACAAAAATATTGCATACATTGAACAGACTGGGAATCCTGAAAACTGGTGAGTTGAATAAAATAATGATGAAATATCTAATGTAAAAGTATATGACAGAAATTTCATTACGATTCAACAGTAAAAACAGAGACAAAATTGGTGTCAGCAAGAGTCATGATTTTGAAAAAAGATTCAATACACCTCTTAAATTAACGAATGATTTGAAATATGAAATGGCTGTGAATGTTATCAATATGACATACAGTTGGTACAATATCAGAGATATTTTTGGGAATAATCAAATTAAATACAGCTATGACAAAGGTGTAAACTGGGAAACAATAACATTCGTTAACGGGATGTATTCATACGACGATATCAATAGTTACATTCATGAGTATATGAGAAAAAATAGCCATGTACTGAATCCATCTGAAACAGACAAATCAAAATTCAAGTATGGTATTAATATAACTTTCGTTTTATCAACATACCGCATTTTGATTGAACTCAATGAAAATTATCGTGTGGATCTCAGAAATAATGATTTCAGAAAACTTATCGGTTTCGATTCAAAATTAGTTTCAGCCAGAGAATATGGAACAAATCTACCTGACATTACAAGAGGAGTAGATGAAATTTATATCAATTGTGATTTGGTGACAGATAGCATTGTTGATGGAAATAGCACAAATACAATCGCTGTTATTCCAGTCACAAATCTAGTCAGAAGTTTACCTTTCACTTACAAACCTCGTTTTCTTTCATGGAATCCTGTCTCAACACATAATATCAGCTCAATACGCTTTTATGTCACAGACTCTTCTGGAGCTCCAGTCGATTTGAATGGGATAGATTGGTATATTGAGTTATTCTTGAGAGAGACATAATTATAAAACCTAATAGTATATGAAACGGTTTGAGTTTAAAAAATATGAACAACATGGTGAAGGTATTGTGACTGATATGATCAAAACAGCTGGAAAAAAAGCAGCCACAACAATTAGTGAACACGTAGGTAAAAAAGCTGGTGACAAAATCATAGAACTTTTAAGCAAGAAAAAGAGAAAGAGTGGAACTGAGAGTGTGAGCCAGACTGGTGGTTTAATCAAAAGAAAGAGAGGTCGACCACGTAAAATAAAATAACTTTTATCTAACACAATAATATATGTCAAACTATCGTGACTCAAAATATATCGAAAGATATGAAGATGTAGTGTTCGAACTAGAGACAGCACTTAATACTGTAGTAGCAAATAATGCTCATCAGAGGAAAACAGGTTACCGTTTCATTGTTGATAACAGTGGAGAGACTACACCATTTGACTGGTATAATGCCCGTTTGAATGTTGATTTCATTGTAAAAAAGCTTGCAGATGGAGAAAACATTATCAGTTCAGTTCAGTCTTATAAACACCATTAATGTAAAAATGAATGGTCTTGATGTTTATGAGTGCAGAGATGCCAACCAAGCCACAAATATTAAGTCATTGCTTGAGTATTCACAGGGTTATGCTGTAAGTCAGGGAACCAATGAGTTCTTCTATCTTGACGACAACAGAGAAGCTGAAAACAGAGTTGCCCAGGTGGCTACTTATAACAAAGGTTTCGCAGCTCGCAAAGCACTGTTGAATGGTGCAGCCGGTAAAGTAAATGCAGAGATAGCATTGAACAGATACGGTTTTTTCAAGAGCTTTTGGGATGAACTTATGCCTAACTCAAAAATAGAGTTGAAATTGACACTTGAGAGTGATGCCAATTTGATTTGGCAAGCTACTGATGAATGTCGTGTGGTACTAACTAAATTCCAGCTAATTATTCCTCGCATTGTTTTCAATTCTGCGGGAAAGTCCTTATACATGAGCAAGTATCTTGACAACAGAAAGTGGACTTACATGAGAGAATTGATTGAGAGAGGCAATTCAACAAGACAACAGACTGCCAATTTCCGTATTTCCACAGCAATAAACAAACCCAGGCATGTCTTTGTATTCATCATCAATGATGCCAATGATGCATCTCAGACAGCCAATAAATTCTTGTACAACACATTCTCAGTTGCAAATAACCGAACTTTGACTGATTGTTATCTTGAGGTTGGCAATGGAAATGATTATCCAGAGCTTCGTTATAAACCCTCAACAGAACCAACAAGAGTATTTAGAGATGTTTTGAAATATGTTCAAGCTGTAAATGATTTCAGTGAAAGTACCCTTCTTAACAGGGGCAATTTCGGTACAATATTCCCTTTTGTTTATTTCGATCTGACAAAACAGAAACAGGATATTAAAGATGGAATGACAAAACTGACTTTCAAATACACTTTGAGTGCTGCAACAAATGCTGATTACAGTGTGTATGCACTGGTCCTCTATGAGCAGGATATTGAGATGAGAAAGACTGATGGAAAATTAATTCTTAGATCAATGTAAATTAAATAAATTAAATAAATTGAATAATTAAATTAAATGATTGTTTGTATTAAATACAATTTAGTATAAACATATATTATATGACTACTTATCATCCTCATGGAGTAAGACTTTCAAACAGTCAGAAGCAAAGGCTTGCAAAAGCTATACAAACAAATTCACCGGTAACATTGAGACTCGCACATGGAGATCTCACTGGAGGTGATCAAATGATGTTGACAAAAACACAGATAAAAAAATTAGCCAAATCACAGAGAAATGGAACAGGTGCTGATGTAAAGATATCCAAAGCACAGATCAGAAAATCAGTCCAAGAAGGAGGTTCTCTTTGGTCCAGTCTTTTTTCACTTGGAACAAGACTATTGCCTTATGCAGGTAAAGCAGTAGCTAAAGCGGCTCCAGCATTGGCTACAGGTGCTCTTTCTTCATTAGCAAGTCTCGGCATTGATAAACTATTTGGAAAGAAACAAAAAGGAGGATTTCTTATTCCTAATGCCAATTTATCCCAATTATTGAATGTAGGAAATTTATTGAATACGAGACAGATGGCTGATGTTATCCAAAAAATGCAGTATGGTGGAGACGTTGTTATAAAACCAACAAAAGCGCAGACTGGAAAGGGTATTGGAACAATACTCGCCAGCATTGGAATTCCTTTGGCTATAGAAGCAATCAGAAAATTAACTGGAAAAGGTTTGCATGTTGAAAGCAGCCGTCCAAGACGGTCAATACCTGTTCATGTTCCAGATGACATTGTACCCAGAAAGAAAGGTGGGAAACATGCTATGATTCCATGGCAATCTCCTCCTGTTTTTGGTACATGGAATAACCCAATCGGTTATGGAATGAAAAAAAAAAGAAAAGGAAAAGGACTTCTACTGGGCAAAAACAGTCCATTCAATTCAATCCCCATACTAGGAACCATTTTGTAAACAAACCCTTATCCAACTTTGATTTAATCAATTGGGTTAAACAACTTGGAATAAAACATTTTAGAGGAGTATTTTCAAGAGACAATCTTCCTAGACAAATCAAAAACAATGAATGTGGATAGTCAATCTTGATTCCAAAATTGGACCTGGTACTCACTGGGTATGTTATCGAATTGGTGATAGATACTGTGAATACTTTGACTCATTTGGTTTAATGATGCCAACAGAAGTACAGAAATACATGGCTACAAGTGGAAAACAACTTGAATACTCTGGAGATGAGATACAAGAAAGAGATTCAGTCTTGTGTGGATATTGGTGTTTGTACTATCTTCTTGAGAGACAAAAAGGCAGATCCATTCTTAATACAATACATAATGCTGAATTTGATCCAACAGACACAAGAGTCAATCACAGATTCATCATAGACTACTTTAAAAATATCTAACTTAATGGTATAATGGTAAAATCATATTGTGTGAAACAGAAGAAGCAGACTGAGTGTGTACCAGGAAGCGAAACATACCAAAAGACTAAAAATGGAAGAACCATGATGAAATGCAAGTGTGCTGAGTGTGGGATCACAAAGACTAAGTTTGTCAAAGGGGGAAACTAATTAGCCCGTCTGAAGGGGCGGGCATACTAGATTCAGCCGCAGATATGGCGCTAACAGGATTCTTAGAACATGGAGTCCCTTATTTAGCGAAGAAGGGTGTTGAAATGGGTAGATATTATGCTTCTGAAGCAATGAGAAATCCAAAGCTGCAAAAGAAATTAATTGACAAAGGACTTTCCCTCGCAAAACCTGCAATCACAAAGGTTGGGTCAGAAGCTTTGAAACAACTCTCAACAAAAGTGAGACCAAATATTCGTTACAAAACAGATATCAAAGGATTAGATTATGGCGGTGCTATTGACATTCATAAGGTTATTGGCAAGCTTCCTAAACCGAAAAGTGGATGGACACCCGGAAAGTATAAATACATGGGACCTTATAATCCCCTCGATAAACAGTTAGAGTATGATAAAAACACAGGTGAGGTCTTGAAATGGAATGTACAACCTTATAACAAAGTGGATGAAATAGCAGCTTATCATGATATTTGTTATGATATGGGAAAAAATAAAGGTGAATGTGATAGAACAATGGTCGAGTCACTAGATCAAATACCATATGGTGAGATGCCAAAATGGGGTCAAACAGCTAGATTCTTAATTGACAAAAAACAGAAACTTGGTCTTGGTGTTTCAAAAAACGGAAAAAGCCGTCGAGTGAAGAAAACTGGCAAGAAAAACTAGCTGATGAATTACATGCACCCATAAAACGAAATTTCACTCGGCGGCGTGTGATTGTAAATAAAATTGATGAAATATGGGCAAGTGATCTAGTTGAAATGCAACAGTTCAGTAAATGGAATAAAGGTTATCGATATCTTCTTATGGTTATTGATGTCTTCAGCAAATATGGTTGGATTGTCCCATTGAAGGATAAGAAAGGTGAATCTGTCACTGAAGCATTCAAAACAATATTCAAGGAAGGCAGAAAACCACAGTATTTATGGGTCGACAAGGGAAAAGAGTTTTACAACAAACACTTGAAGGACTTGCTAGAGAAACATAGTGTACAGATGTACTCAACTGAGAATGAAGAGAAATCATCAGTAGTTGAAAGATGGAATAGGACAATTAAATCCAAAATGTGGAAGCAGTTCACTGTTCAAGGTAATACACAGTATTTAGACATGTTACCAAAATTAGTGAAACAGTATAATAATACCAAACATTCAAGCACAAAGATGACACCCGTTGAAGCATCTGATAAGAGGAATGAAGGAACTGTTTACTTCAATTTGTATGGTGATATGAAAACATTAAAACAGAAACCAAAATTTAAAATAGGTGACAAGGTCCGAATATCCAAGTATAAACGGAATGTGTTCGACAAGGGCTATACACCAAATTGGACTGAAGAAGTATTTACAGTTGATAAGATCCAATACACTAATCCAGTCACTTACAAACTAAAAGATCTCAACGATGAAGAAATACAAGGGAGTTTTTATGAAGCTGAATTATTGAAAGCCAGACAGGATGTATTCCGTATTGATAAAGTCATTCGCAGAGATTACAAGAAGAAACAAGCTTTGGTGAAGTGGAAGGGTTACAGTGACGAATTTGACAGTTGGATACCGTTCAAGGATTTAAAAGACATATTATAAAGAGAAAATTATCTAACATATATGTGAGTAGACCATACAGTATATCTGTTATTTGCTATTATGTAGCCAAGAATATTATTATTCCTGACTATATTTAAACACAGGTCGAAAATGAATTAAAAAAATAAATTATTATAATATAATATACAAATGCAAAAATATTCCTACGATAATAAAGAATTAGATGTATCAATAGATTGCTATCTTGATGATAAAAATGAAATATGGTTCAGAGGAAGAGACATTGCTAAAATTCTTGACTATAAAAATCCACAAAGAGCAATCAGAGATTATGTTGTATCGGATGATAAAATCTTAAGAGACCACAAAATCAGCATAAATTCACGAGGGACAAAAATGGTCCCTCGTGCTGAGGCCACTGATTCACGGGGACAAAAATGGTCCCTCGTGCTGAGACCCCGAAAAAACTTTCAAATGTTTTTTTATAAATGAATCTGGACTTTATTCACTAATACTGTCCTCTAAAAAACAGGAAGCAGTAAAATTCAAACATTGGGTTACATCGAAAGTATTACCATCAATCAGGAAACAGGGATATTACAAACAGTTCAATGATAGAAGTAATAACATGCTGATGATTGAAAGTGAAAATGATCTGCACTGCAAGATTGTATCATTCATCAGAAAAAAATATGAAGATGCTTTAATGATTGTCGGTCTAGGTGAAAATCAAATAAGCTCAAATATGAGAATCAGAAGTTATAACAAAGGATATATGGCTGGTCAGTGTGATTTAATGCTGTTGAATCCCACTAGAAAATACAATGCTCTATGTCTTGAATTCAAAAGTCCAACTGGTGTGTATCAAGTGTCAGATAAACAAAAAAGTATGAAGCAAATGTATGAGAAAAATAAGTGTAAGTACATCATGAGCAATTGTTTCGAAGACTTGATTCATGAAATAACCAAACACTTGGAAGAAAGCAAATTATACTTATCACGAAGGAAAGATTTAAAAGAAAATTAAATTGATATAAAAATAAAAATATATAGATTATATATGGAGAATCAAAATGTTAAGAGAGGTCGGGGAAGGCCTAGAGTTCTCAGTGATGAGGAAAGAAAAAAACACAAGACTACCTATATGCTAAATAAAGAATGGTACTGTAACATATGTAAGACAGGACGTAACTACACAATGGCAGGAAAATCTTGTCATATTAAAACAAAAAAACATCAAAAAAATATTCTTCAATAATTACAATTCAAAAGGATCCAGTAATTGGATCAATTGAATTCTCAACCATATTTAAACGCAGACGGAAATGTATTAAAGAAATAATAACTATAGATACATTATAAATGGAAAAAATTATCGAAACTAGTAGTAATATGGACAAGAAAAGTCTCAAAAAATTGAGCAAATCCAAGCTAATCGAGTTGTTGTTGAAGCAGCAGAAAAAGCCTAAAGTTATTATAGTTGATGACACAAAACCTATACCTAAACCAAGAACAAGACCAATTCCCGCCCCAAGGACGAAAAGACCAACTGTCAAAGAATTGGTTGATTACTTCGAAAGAAAAAGATTACCAGCACCACCAAAAGAATGGTTGGAAGAAATAGAGCAATTGAAAAAGAGACCAATTCCCGCCCCCAGAACCAAACAGGTGATTCAGAGACCAACACCTACACCCAGGACTAAGATAGGGCAAACAGAGAAAGCTCTGAAGGGCTTCACAAAATCTTTTGAAATCGGTATAAAAAATAACAAAGACCCGCTTGCGCAACTGCAAAACACAAGAAAGGCTGTTGCATATAATATTATAAAATTGTTGAATGAAATTAAAGGTCTCAAATTTGTTGAAACACTCAAGGTAATATTTGCAAAAATGACTGACGGAGAAATAGAATACAAAACAGCATATTTCAACAGTGCAGCTCAAACAATTGTGAATAATCTGGAAGTAACTGAATCACTACAGTTGTCAAAAGACCAAATAATGAATAAGATTGCAGTTTGGGTATCTGAAGGTTCAGGTTGGACTGTTGATTCAGTTGATAGTCATTATCTTAATGTTGTGAAATATGCGCCAATGAAGGGCTCCTCATACATTAAACTACCGAATGAACTCAGAAACAGTGCAAAGGGTTTGATTAACTTGAAAAATGAGGATAATGAATGCTTCCGATGGTGTCACATCAGACACCTGAACCCACAAGAGAAATACCCACAGAGGATTAAAAAAGTTGACAAAAAATACATTGAAAAATTGGATTATACAGGGATTGAATTCCCAGTTGCAACCAAGCATTACAACAAGATAGAGAAACAAAATGAGATCAACATCAATGTTTTTGGTTATGAGAATAGACAGCCATATCCAATATATGTATCAAAAGAGAAATATGCAGACTGCTTGAATCTGCTTCTAATAACTGAAAATGAAAACAAGCATTATGTGCTGATCAAAGATTTCAATAAGTTTATGTACAATCAAACAAAGCACAAAGAAAGAAAACATTTTTGTATGCACTGTCTTCAATGCTTCAGCTCTGAAAGGGTGTTGAATGATCACAAGGACAACTGCATGCAAGTAAATGGCACACAGGCAATAAAAATGCCAAACAAAGATAACAACATAGTGAAATTCAACAACTTTCATAAACAACAGCGGGTACCATTTGTTATATATGCTGACTTTGAGGCCATCACTGAAAAAATACACGGTTGTCAACCCAACAATGATAAATCATACACTGAAGCCTATCAGAAGCATACTGACTGTGGCCACGGCTATAAAGTAGTTTGTTGTTATGATGATAAATACAGCAAACCAGCAGTAATATACAGGGGTGAAAAGGCTGTGTACAAATTCATGAAAGCTATGTTGGAGGAGGTCAAATATTGCAAGAATGTTGTGAAAAAAAATTTTAACAAACCATTGAAAATGACTAAAGATGATGAAGAGAAATTCCGAAAAGCCAAAGTTTGTCACATCTGTGATAAGAAATATACTGAAAAGGATATTAGAGTCCGAGATCATTGTCACATCACTGGTAAATACAGAGGTTCTGCTCACCAAGATTGTAATCTGAAACTCAGAGTGAACCCAGAAGAAATAAAAATACCAGTCATATTTCACAATCTAAGAGGCTATGATAGTCATTTTATTATGCAGGAGATTGGAGCTATTGTTAAGAAGCACACTTACAAAAACAAGAAAGGTGAAGACTGTCAAATGAATATCAATGCTATCCCAAATAACATGGAGAAGTATATGGCTTTCATGCTTGGTAACCACTTGACCTTCATTGATAGTTTCCAGTTCATGAGCTCCAGTTTGGAAAAACTTGTAGGCAATCTACCAAAAGAGGCTTTAAAATACACCTCACAAGAGTTCAAGGGAAAGGATCTTAATCTGATGGCACAGAAAGGTGTTTATCCTTACGACTACATGGACAGTTTCGATCAATTCAATCAGAAGCTGCCCTCAAAAGATGAATTCTATAGCATACTGAGTGATACGCATATATCAGATGAAGACTACACACATGCTCAGACAGTGTGGGAAACATTCTCTTTGAAAAACATGGGTGATTATCATGACCTGTACCTTAAAACAGATGTACTCCTACTGGCTGATGTATTTGAAAACTTCAGAAAAACATGCCTTGAGTACTATAAACTGGACCCGTGTCACTATTTCACATCTCCCGGTTTATCTTGGGACGCCATGCTAAAAATGACTGACATAAAATTAGAATTGATGACAGACATTGATATGTTCCAGTTCATTGAAAAGGGTATGCGTGGAGGAATCAGCTATATAGCCAACCGTTACGGTAAAGCAAATAATAAATACATGAAAGAGTATGACGAGAAGGCGCCCTCGACGTACATCGTGTATCTTGATGCTAATAATTTGTATGGTTGGGCTATGAGTCAATATTTACCAACCGGTGGTTTCAAATGGTTGACACAAAAACAGATCAATAATTTAGACCTGGCTGTCTATAAAGAAGACAGCAACAAAGGTTTGATTCTTGAAGTTGATTTAGAATACCCCCCAGAGTTACATGATCTTCACAATGACTATCCACTGGCACCGGAAAAGGTCAAAGTGACTGGGGACATGCTATCAGATTATTGTAAAAACATAGCGAAGAAATATAAAATATCAACTGGTCTGGTACATAAACTGATACCAACATTAAGCAACAAAGAAAAATACGTGCTCCATTACAGGAACCTCCAATTATATACTGATCTCGGTTTGAAAATAACTAAAATCCATCGAGTGTTAGAATTCAATCAGTCCGCGTGGCTTAGGCAATATATTGATTTCAATACTGAAAAACGTAAGAATGCTAAAAATGCTTTTGAGAAAGACTTTTTCAAGCTGATGAATAACAGTGTATTTGGCAAAACGATGGAAAACCTTAGAAAGCGAGTAGACGTCAGATTGGTGACTGATGAGGAGAAGCTATTGAAATTAGCTAGTAAACCCACTTATGTTAGCAGTAAAATCTTCAATGAAAATCTAGTAGCTGTTCATAGGATAAAAGAAACACTTACTTTAAACCGGCCAGCATACGTGGGGATGTGTATTCTAGACCTTAGCAAGACACTGATGTACGATTTCCATTACAACTACATCAAAGAGAAATATGGAGATGAAGCAAAATTATTATTCACAGACACAGACAGTTTGACCTATGAAATTGGAACCCATGACATCTATAGAAATTTCTGGAAGGATAAAAATAAATTTGATAACAGTGACTATCCTGAAAGCTCGCCATTCTCCGATAAGACCAATAAAAAAGTAATTGGTAAGATGAAAGATGAGACTGCTGGAGTCCCAATATGTGAATTCGTAGGACTGAGATCGAAGATGTATAGCTATGTTAAAGATGATCAGAAAGGAGGGAAGACAGCAAAAGGTATTAGTAAGAATATTATTAAGAATAACATCAAACATGAAAATTATAAAGAGACACTATTTGATAATAAACAGATGCATCATAGAATGAAAACAATTAGAAGTCAGAACCATCAACTTGGAAGTTATGAGATAAATAAAGTATCACTCAGCTGCTTTGACGACAAGCGGTATATTCATGATAATGGCGTGACAAGCTTTGCTTATGGACATTATGAAATCTAGCTGTTGACGTCACGCCATATGATTTTTGTGAGTTTTAAAATACTGCCCTCTTTGGGGGGTTTCCCTTTCGAATGAGTCATCAAACTACGTCAGATTTTTCGCTTTTTACACATGCGTATTATTTTTTATCTTTGTAAATTTCATTTATGTACCACAAGCATAAAAATGAAAATACAAACGAAAATATAAGGGTTGTTTCACACAGATAAAGAGTGGCTTGTATGCAGAGTATACTAACGATTGGAAAAAGCGGGGGCCTTTCGTTAGCGAAATGTATACAAGCCACCCCGTGGAATAATGAAAAACCCCCGCCGTTATTCCATGGGTTGAAAAATAAAAAAAATAAAAAATGAAAAATAAAAAAATGAAAAATAAAAAAAATGAAAAATAAAAAATGAAAAATAAAAAATCACCCTTAGATGGTGTCGGATTGTTGGGTAGAGCTATAGTGGAAGCTTAGGCTTTGACAGAAGTGCCGGTTCAATCTCAAGCCGGAGGGTGAAAAAACAATAATTGGCCCCAAGAGGGTCTGATAGGGCCAGAGCGGAGTGGAGGTGGGAAAGACATAAATGATAGTGCTCTGGTGGTGTGGAGGTGGGAATTCAAAAAAACAAAACAAAAAAACCTCTCATGAGGGACGGGTGGTGATTCAAATTCCAAATTAAGTCCCTCATGAGAGGTTCTGGTGGCCACCAGTTTTGCTATTTTTTTTCTGCAGCTATAGGCGATGACTCATCCCCTGTTTTCCGAGAATGTCACGCTTGGTGATTTTTCCGAGAATGTCACGCATTTTAATAAACTATAGATGAAGTGTGCAGACCTTGGTTCCATCAGATTGAGCAACTATAGATTCCATCAAATTAAATAACTATATATTCCATCAAATTAAATAACTATATATTCCATCAAATTAAATAACTATATATTCCATCAAATTAAATAACTATATATTCCATCAAATTAAATAACTATATATTCCATCAAATTAAATAACTATATATTCCATCAAATTAAATAACTATATATTCCATCAAATTAAATAACTATATATTCCAGAATACGAGACCAGAAGGCAGTAGTATAGTGTTTGGGGAAAACGAGATCAATTGATTTCGTACCCCCAAACACTATACTACTTTCAGCGCCTCCATTATTTCGTCGCCGCCGTTCGACTTGCCAGATACACTTGCAGGGAAATTTGACTTTTTCCACCTTTTTTCTCCGGGCGAAGTTTCCGCAGAACTGCTGGATGTGTTACTACTTCTAGTTTTTCTCTTTGGAGTTATAAATACACTCGATAATTCCATGAACACTTCAAAAACTGCATAAACGGTGAACGGAGCTATCCAGCACACGTCTACATCCTTACATCCCCAGTACATCGCAGTTGTGCAGGCTCACAAATCCCAGACTAATGCTTGTGTTTAATGACAGGATCGCCTGGTAGTCACCATCGATAATGTTGAATTCGAGTGAGTTACGCTTTCCACCAGACCAGACGGGGAGATTTGCTTTGCCTACAATTCTGCGATGTTCTCCTGTGTACGAGACAATCTCTTTGTTGCAGGGTTTAAGGCGCTGTAGGTGTGTGTCCCCTGTGATTTGCTTGTGTATTCCTGCTGGGAGAATGTCACACTGAGATCCAGTGTCTATTTGAAACTGGACTTCGGACTTAGGGTCTGGCATTAAAATTTGGCGCTTGATCACAGCCATCCGTGCCTGGGGTTTGTTCTTCTCAGTAAGGGAACTTATGTAGTACGGGTCCTCTTCGGTGTCGGGAAATGAAGTAATAGTTGAGACTCTAGGCTTCCTTCCTCGTGACTGCGCGCGACATTTTTGAGCAAAGTGATTCATGTTTCCACAATGGAAACATGTTCTTCCATATGCGGGACAATTTCGTCCGTGAACCATTCCTCACTTTCCACATTCCTTAGTCGCTCTTCTTGTAGACGGCTTGATAGATTTTTCGTCTTCAACTTGAACCGCGGGACCGAATTTCTTCAGAGCGTTGACCAATGTGTCTCCTCCAGACATCTGTTTCACTTGCTGTTGGGTCTGTTCCGAGGATTTGATTATGTCAACCGCCTACTGTAAAGATAAATCGTTCAAACGTAGAAGGCGCTCACGCACGCGATAGTCACGTATGCCTAACACGAGGCGGTCACGCAAGATTTCATCCGGGGTGATAGTATCATGAGCACAGTTTCTGGCGATCGTTCGCAATTCTGTAAGATAAGTAGAAACATTTTTGCCGGGTTCTTGGTTTCTATTGTTAAAACGGTAACGTTCGTAGATTACCTGCGTTCTGGGGGCGCAAAACTGATCGAACTTTTGCAGAACCAAATCGATGTCATCTTGGTTTTCTCCCTCGTTCCAAGTGAATGTGTCATGAGCTTTAACGCCGTCCTCGCCGATGACGCTCAGTAGAGTAGACACCCGGACGATACCTTCCTGTTTGTTTACGCCAGTTGCAATTTCGTATCGTTTCCAAGCTTGTTTCCATGTTCTCCACGACGATGCCAAATTGTCATCAAAGGTTAGCGCTTTTGGTGGGGGCAAGTTTGATGGTGGCATAAAAATTTGCGCTTGAACAGCTTGCGCAGCTGCTTGTCCGCCTTGTTCTGTAACCGACATTCTTTAGGCGTGAGTTAATTCCGCTAGTGACACCATGTCGCGATAAGTAACCATCAAAACTCCACAGTAATAGGCGAGTATAAAAACAGACTTTAATTCTAAATCAGCAACAACCGTGCCAGCCGAATCAATGCGATCCTCCCAGCAATATGACACCCGTAAGTCACTCGATATGGTTACGCAATCATACAACATAAAACTCGTGATTGAGAGCACGTGGCAATGAGTAACGCGACATCGCGACAGTGTTCGTCGATAAACGTTCGTAGCCAGAATCTGGAGGGAAAAAAAACAACTTGCGATGATAATTTCCTGCACTGATCACGAAAATAATATTTAACATTCGTATTGATTTTTGGTCGCTTTATAAATATAAACCAAACTAGTCCTCAATGTCTTAGAAGCAATTGGAGCCAAGTTTAGGTAGCGCGGGGTGCGTGACGTGATGGTTTCGCAATATGAGCTCGAGATTTGTCTCGCGTGATTTATACTGTCACGCATAGAAATCGATAGCGAATAATCTAATTGTTTTAGTATATGAAAGTGAGTCGGGGCGGCGGCGGAATGCCATTCTCTGATTGGCTACGCTACTCACAATCTATTTAACAATTACATGTAGATTATGAGCTCGAGATTTCTATCGCGTGATTTATACTGTCACGCATAGAAATCGATAGCGAATAATCTAATTGTTTTAGTATAAATCTATTAGTTCTTCAAAACTAAACAAGTAAATTATTTAAATCCTCCTTGCAGACACTTCGAAAACGCGAAGAAGCGGGCGCCATTTTTTTGACAACCGCTACTCACTATCTACCACAGACTAGATAGCGAGTAGCATAGCAAATCAGAGAACGGCATTCGTGATAGAACGCCAGTAGATTTATACTAAACTGTGATAGATAGTGAGTAGCGGTTGTCAACAAAATGGTGGCCTCTTAATTCTTCGCATTTTCGAAGTATCTACTAAGAGTGAACCCTTGTGTGACACATAAAAAGCGGACTAACACGGAATCGTTTTGCTCCAAGCAAAATCCGTCTCGATGAAGTTTGCTACCATTTAGAGAATATCTCAAGACGAGAGGCTACGATTGAACCCTAACCCTACTTCAATTGATCCAAGCGTGCTCTCAAAATGAAATGTGATGGATTCACTTTCAATAGAATTCATTTATTCATTTGGACCTGTTTTAAATGATGCCAAGATATAATGAGTTTCATATTTCGTTCTTCTTGTAAAACAGGGAGATTTGTTGGCTACTACTATAAGCGACCACTATAGTTTCCCGGAATACATTCTGTGCATCTCGGGATTTCCCAAGAAACTAGGGATTCTTAATCACGAAACCTCCTTCTACCGAGTTATTTTTGCACGGTCTATATCTGTTTTTCTTTCGCGACAATTCTTGCCCCGTAAACTTTTAACAAGACAGGTGGTAAGCTGTTTTAGACCCATGAGTATCTTAAAACAAAACAAATGAATCGTTAAACGGACCCGAATCCAACAGATTTCTTCCCACTGCTCCACCCTTACTCCCTCAGATGAATGGTTTTTGCAACACGGCGATCCTCTAAAAGGCACATGATGACGGTGACTGCAAAGGGAACCAGTCAAGAGGGAATAATAAAAAGGAAAATGGAAGCTAGCAAGGGCATGTACATTGTAGACGCTCCCACCTGCCAAGGCGTGATCCTGTATCCGATCACGCGTTTTTCTACAAATCTAAGGGCCCGCTTATATGGTCTCCGGTACCTGAGACACTCCTCGCCCAAGTTACCCTAGGCGATCTATATTTCCACTTATTTCTTTGAAAAAGGCTGCCAATCGTTTAAGTGTAGATTGAAAAGTCATTTCAGTAGGGCGAAACAATTCTACTGTGTGTTGTCTCTTCTAAGCAGAAAGGGTAACCCTGGCAGGGTAACATCTTTTCTCGTTTGCCTACCAGGGACGAGACCGTCCAAAATTACTGCTCAATAAAGATATGTCTTTCGTAAATATATTTCAAGGGGAAGAAACTCAAATGAAACACGTATTCGGAGTTACTGATCCTGGCTCCCGGGCCCGATCTTCGCCTCTATTTTGATAACAAATTATCAATTAAAAAATGAACCAACGAAGCAATCAGGATTTGCAGGTCATTTTCAGTTTCATTTCATGCAATCAAAGGTATGATGAGAAACAAAAGAAGTCATGCTGTTCTCTGAATCATAAATGAAAAATTTACGACGCAAATATAATTGTCTGTAGAATTGCAGCGAGAACTGAAGATTAACGGCGGAATAGCTGGCGTGAGAAACTTCAAAATTCAAGGGTATTTGAAGCTTATGTCGGCCAATCCTTAGACACATTTACCAGTTGGGAGAGTGTGTGGTTTTAGTGCTAATGTCTAGGATTTGGCTTCTCACCTTAACCAATTTGCTCTGAGAGTAATAATCCTTTTACAAATTAGGTTGCACAGTGGCACTTTGCGTTATAAATAAAGGAGTAAACATTTTAAGGGAATGGTATGAAATACAGGCTTATGGTCCTGGTTAAGTTTCCCACGGATTGACTACTTTCCACGGAATTTGGTGGGCATTTGTAAGTTGGGCTGCCTGTCTAAGGCTAAGATTAGCGACATCAATGAATTTAATTTTTTTGCCCTGCTCATGAAATAAGTTAGAACGTGCTTAGTTGCTTTGTATTACTAACAAAATAATACAACTATGATCAGTTCCTGTGGCAGGGCATCTCTTAAAATTATTTGTTACCTTTTTTATTTTTATTTTTTTTAGTATTCAATGCCTTGACTTTTACTCAAGGTGCTCAAGAATCAGCTTCAGGTTTCTCCAATCATGAACACAAAACCGATGAAAGCCCCTGAACTTTGCTTATACCTAATCTAATTTTCCCTACTTGTAAATATGATATTATATGGAGGTTCTTCTTGAGAACTGCAATATTGTTACGATGAAAATGTCCTTTTGTAGGAGATGGAAGGCATCTGCATTATTAATCTTTGATTAGTCTCGAAAGATTGTTTGATATCAGTCACAGATGTCGAAGTGAATCCAGCTGTCTTGGTGCCTTTCTCATTACTAGACTTTCGCCTTTTTGGTCATTTAGTCTTGGAGTGAGAAAAAAACAAAGAATGAAGGGCAGGAATATGGTGACAGGAATACACATTAAACTAAAATAATTAATAGAATAGCAACAAAATATAAAGTGAAAACTGTTCAAGAGTAGTAGGCATGATCTTCCTTCTTTTCAGGCGATGGACTGTGTCTAGGTTTCATAGATTATTTGAACTGAGACCTATGTGACTGTGAAGACCGATCCCGCAATGCCATGAAGGACTAGGGATCTGACGCTGTCTTCCTCTGCTGGCTACTATCTCACTCTCAGCGCTGTTGCCGGGTTCTCTCAGTGGTCCCCTTTCGGACGGTTCATCGCCACGTGCTTCGGTCTGCGGCAAAGCCTTCCCAAGAGTCAACCCCAATCTTCGTTGCTGTGCCTCTGCCTGAGAGAGAAAAGAACAAATTTTTAATATTTTGAGTCACCTTAACTTAAAGTCCTGTCAGTGATTCATTATGAATTCTTCCAAAGCAAACAAAAGTGCCTTTAGGCTGACGCTATGATCACTGGGTCAGGGCAATTGCACGATGCCTATATCAGCTTTCCATGAAGAGTTTCCGCACAAAAGTATTTTTAGGCTGCCGCTATGATCACTGAGTAAGGGCAATTGCACGATGCCTATATCAGATTTCCATGAAGAGTTTCCGCACAAAAGTATTTTTAGGCTGCCGCTATGATCACTGAGTAAGGGCAATTGCACGATGCCTATATCAGATTTCCATGAAGAGTTTCCGCACAAAAGTATTTTTAGGCTGCCGCTAGGATCACTGGGTCAGGGCAATTGCACGATGCCTATATCAGATTTCCATGAAGAGTCTCCGCACGATCAGTGAGACTTTGTTAGCGGTCATGATGACATCATATCCTGATGTCCCCTTGTAGCGAGGCACTGTGCTTGAGCACCAAGTGATAATGCAGCCAATTTGGAATAAAGCTCAGATTCAGTTGGGAAGGGTATTGAGCTGCTGGTGCCTCCCACATTTTGTTAAGGGTGGAGCCTTTCGTATTTTGCCACCTTTTTTAAAAAGGAGGTTAGGATATGATTCCGGACCACTTTAACGAATCAGCTTCCCCATCCCACTCCATTTTCCATTGGGAGGGTATGTTTCCGCCTCTCCTGGCTTACCTCTCCCGTAGTTTTACTATCGAGCTCTTAAACAAAGAACACCAACAAAGATCTTGCAGTTCAAAACGTTTTTAATCAGTAACGATAGCCAGGTACATTTTTATATTTCGTCAAACAGCAGTATTCTTATACTTTATAGTTTACTTTAGCCTCTTTGCTAATTTAAGTCCTCACTTCCTCACTTGCCCAATTACGTATTTTGCTATCTGCGTCCTGTAATCAGGGTTAAAGCAAAATAATCGGATATTAGTATAGTTTCTTTATATTTCAGGTTTTATTGAGATACAGTGAATTTCTCAAAGCGACAACGGAGATACGGCTGCTAAAAGGAGAGTTGAATCAACTTTTTTTGACTTACTGAAGTTGTACGTTTTTGAAGTTGTACGTTTTTTTTTTCAGGCTAACGAGTTGTAAAACAAAATCGTAAAGCAAAGGACCTAAACTCAGTGTTTTGTTAGTTATTTTGCATTTTCATTTGCTCATTGGAAACCTATATAGCCATCAACTGAAGCCTGTCTGACTACTAACACACCAAAAATATGATAACATATTTTCGTTCCCTTTCATTCCCTTTATAAATGAGTTCTGAGAAAGACCCAAAACATACTGATTTTATGCCCAAGAACACAAACTCTGTTACTATTTTATCACTTTGGAGGGCATTGAGAAAATAAAAACTGAAAAAAAACAAACAAACAAACAAACAAACTTGACAACAAAACAGCGAGCGTTTACAACTTGAATGGCTTTTATTTTCCCACAATGAAAATACACCATCGAGCGAAGCTGGCTAAAAATTACAAAATCTTCCAGTGTGAGTTATCAAGAATTGTCAAAGAATTGAAAGAAAAAATCGATTAACTTATTGGTAATTGTTGAAAGTAACTGTGCAATTGCTAAACTGACAGTTTGACATAATTGGTTTAACTGATTGTGTTTGGCTTGAAGTCGCAGAACTTACATGTACTTCGCCACCGGCCATGGTCTGTTTTTTTTTTTTTTGGGGGGGGGGGGGTGATTTCTGGCACGGAATCAGCCTCTAACTTTTGTAAATCGTCTTCCCCAAGCTGAGAAGATTGGGAATTTACAAATTCTTCGTTGTTTTCTGTGTTTTCAGCCATGAATTGGGTTTTGAAAATAGCTCCGTGATTTCTTTTACCAATGCTGCAAGAAAACGGCGCGAACATTGTAATGTAATGGCTTCTCAACTTTTATTGGCTGCTTAAATCGTACGATAATTTGATTCACACTTTTTATTGGTTTATTTCAGCGGCTAAATACATTTTATCCTGCCAAATTCTTTATTTTAGCCCGCAAAATGCGCCACAATGCCCAAAAAAGTGATAATGGTATTAATCATAAAAATTACAATTTCCTCGATTGTGATTGGTTTAAAAAACTCCTATTTTCCCCCTAATTCACTTGCCAAGTTGTTATCAGACAGTTTGTTATCGGACAGTTTGCTATTGGGCAGTTCAATAAGCCAATCATATTCAAAGTAGTATTTTAAATCAACCAATCACAACCTTGGTTTCAATCACCACACATTTGACAATAAACAATTTACGCTTCCTTTGTCAGCCTTTTAATGCAACATTTCCCTTCCTTTTACAACTGGGCTCTTCTTCTTTTCTCGGAAATTGTAATTTCGTGTCGTCCAATTCGGTTTGCAATCATACTCGTGATAAACAAATCGGACTCCCAGCGCGGCGTTTTTGCGTCTTACGATGACCAAAAAAATTAGAACACAAACATATCGGCGATCACTTTAAAGAAATGCACTAAGATGAATTTTTTCTATGAACAACCAGAAACCAACGACTTTTTGGCTGTAAAGAATATTCTTTCTCTTGCTAAACCAGATGGATGTCGTAAGACCTCTCGTAAAACATCGATTAGAAAAACAAGAAGAAACCATGTCTCTTTTTAGTTCGCCTTACCATCCACTGACAGTTTGTCGAGTTCTTCGTAAACGCACTGTAGAAAACACACAAAATAATAAACAACCAATACAAGTACAACAATAATAATGTTTCGAAATTATCAACATTGAGATTAATTAAGGAAGTTGCTGAAATTCGGACCGAGTCGCGAAATTTTACAAGGACTTATTGCGTTTACGTGTTAATAACATAAGGGATAAGGGACGGACCATTAGAAAAGTGATGCAAGGGAAAATGCCAAGAAAATAATTCGTGCAAGGAAGAAGGTAAAGAAAAAAGATTCATGCAGAAGGAAGGTCCAATTGTGACTTTTATTTAATACATAAAATTTGCCAGTGTCTATTAAAAATAATTCTTATTCAAAATATTCTAAAGACATCCAATAGTGTAACAGAGTCAGTAAAAGTGTTGACAAGCCTGCACGACTCCTGCTGTTCGCAGATGAATAGGTTCCGAAGTCTTCATAGCTTAGCTTTAACTAGAATGTCTTTTAGGGATTTTCCCTTGCGATATGAGATGATGGGGAGCTCCTTGAAGATTTCTCTCAGTTGCGGTTGATTCTCTATAAGGTGCCATTTCCCCATGAGTGTGTCCTTTAGGTTAGGCAACGCCGGGTGGTATTGCGTTACAAAGGGCAGTGTTTTCTTTTGTGCTGTTTTGTTTTTCTGTGCTAGTGACATTTTTCTATCAATAGAATTTAATCTCTGAAAGGTGTTTTTCTGCAATTCTAGCTGGGTAATCTCTATTCTGCAGGCATGTTTTGAAGTTACTCATGTTTTCCTCAAAAATTAATTGAGAGGAATTTGTCCTTAGAAGCCTCAACGCTTCTCCTTTGATAAAGCCTTTCGTGACGCCTGGTGCGTGACACGAATAGAAACAAGAGGCTACAATTAGCCTAAACTCGGGCTTGCAAAAAACAGTATTGTATCCCTAACTTAGCGCTAAACAAAAGAATAGACGGAAGTCTGTCTTTCTTACATCGGACGCATTGTGGTTAGCTTGTGTTGGAGTCTATTTCTTTAGACCCCTATCAACATATATTCCTCTAAAATACAGCTCAACCATTGAGCCCGTGATATATACCACTAAAAGACATCGAACCCGGGTTAGCTGCGTCACAGGCAGGAACAATGACCTTTAGGCCACAGAGGTTTATCGTTATGCAAGGTGATAAAAATAGTGTATTGATTCCAAAAAAAAACTAAGCACACTTGTCTTCGCTTCGATGGATAATTGTTTGAGAAAAGAAACGCTTATCGAACGATGTAGGATTTTTTCGCATAACGTTAATGGAGTCTTGGTGAAATGTGAGTAGAAAATTAATTAGCAGAGTGAAACTGTTTACAAACACGTCAATCCAGGGTCATTTGAAACACAAGAAAGGAACGTTTCTGGACAGTTTCAAGTGACGCTAGTACATTTGTAAATACTAATCGCTTATCATTCAAAAATTAAAGTCCAGAAATTGAGATATTGTGGAAAAATAGTAAATAAACTACCTGTCAAAGTCTCAGGGGTGTGTGATATCCCGTACTTGAGTTATTGAACAAAATGTACATCTCAATGGAGCGTATACGGGGAACACGGCAGTCCATCTGGAGTTAAATTTTTGTCATGTTAAAAGCTTTCTTCTCGCTGTTGAACTTGCAAACATTTGTATAGACACTTCTCTTAACATATTAGTTGTTCAGACTTCAAAGACACGAGGTGAATCGACGTTTTCCGATACGTGACAACAGGCATCATTCTTGCTGTTGATATGAGATTTACACTTCCGAATCACTCGGCCTTGAAAGGTCGAACTCCCTTTGTCTGTAGTCTCTAATTTTTGGCGCTCCCCTCGCGTCGCGTCTCCTCGCAACTTCGCGCGCGTACGTGTCTTTCGCCCGCCCCACAATCCATCGCCAAAATTAGAGACTACTCGCAGTCTACTGAAGCAGACACGAGGAAACATGGCAGTCCATCTGGAGTTAAGTTTACTCATGTTAAAAGCTTTCTTCTCGCCGTTGAACTTGCAAACATTCGCATAGACACTTCTCTTAACATATTGTTTGTTCAGACTTCAAAAGACACAAGGTGAATCGACATTTTCCAATACGTGACAACAGGCATCACTCTGTTAAAAATAGTTAGCGCTTGCGCAGAAACGCCGGAAGTGAGCTTTGTGGATGATACTCGACGACGAAAAAGAAGAATCGTCGGTAATCTTAGACTCGGGCGCCGCGCGAGACGCGGGCAGCCCGAGTAATTAGTGTATTGAAAGGTCTCTGTAAGTTTGAAATGCGTTCGCACGTCAAGAATAGATTCCTTATTGAATCTGTCACCTTTGTACACTTTCGTGTCGAAGAATGTAGTTTCTGTTTCCGAGATTTCAGCCGTGAATTTGATCGTTAGGTGAAAACTGTTTGCCTTTAGAAGGAAATCTTCTATTTTGTCCCTACTTGTGTTCCACATAGATATGATGTCATCGATGAATCTTTTCCAAAAGATGGGTTTTGTGTTACTTTGTCTGAGTATTTCTTTTTCTATTTTGGCCATAAATATGTCAGCAAAAGCTACGGCCATTTTCGTACCCATGGCTGTTCCATGAGTTTGGAGGTAATCTTTTCCATTGAATTGACTAAGCATTTCTATTTCTTATTGCATTCTAAGCATTACCATTGACTAAGCATTTCTCTTAAATACCTGGTAGAATGCGTGCACCTTAGTGCCAACCGTTTTCCTACGACATTGGAAAACGGAATTCGAACTTCCATTTTCGTTTTCTGTTTTCCTACGACATTGGAAAACGGAATTCGAACTTCCATTTTCGTTTTCCATTTTTTTACGACATGGGAAAACGGAATTCGAACTGCCATTTGGGTTTTCCGTTTTCCTACGACATGGGAAAACGGAATTCGAACTTCCATTTTCGTTTTTCCTAATATTTTGAAAAACGGAATTCAAACTTCGATTTTCGTTTTTCGTCTTTCGTTTTCTTAAGACAATGAAAACTGGAATTTGAACTTTGATTTTCGTCCAGTTCGCTTCCGTGTTTTTGTCATTTCTGTATTTCCTGGGGCGGAACTAAGGTTGGCTCGGGGGCTTCGGTCGAACCCCCTAAAATTAAGACATTAACGTCTAAAAACTTTCGGTTACCACAGAAACGTGCTGAAAAAATAAGATAAGGCAGGACCTGGTAATGTAAAACAATAAACACAATAGAGCATGTCGCTCGCAGCCGCAAATTGAGCGTATTTTGGATCTGCAGTCCGGCATGCATCACTGGGGACTCTAAGATAAGCTTTGGTGTGCTTCTTGCTATAGTTAGTTGCTTGTTTCTTCAATTTTTTTATGAAGCACAAAAAAGCATAAAAAAGCAAGCCTGTTCAGCCTGCTGACCTCAATTGCTAAAGTCACATCAAGTGAATTTAACATAGATTTGTAAATATAAACTCGAATGCGCATCGATAAAATAATGTCGATCTCTTTTCCATTTTCCTTCCTTTTGACGTAACTGGTTGACTCCAACATTTCAAAATTTCCCAGGGAGCATGCCTCCCCCCACCACCTCCTAGATGCTCCCTCGTTTAGCGGTCGTATATTCCAACTTCCTTTATATAAATCCTTATGTGAATCCTAGTTCACCTGAACCAGAAGAATGTTGGCACTTTCTGTCGCCAACAAACCTCGGATGATAAGAAACAAGATGACCGCCTTAGAAAATACCCTTTGATGAAGTCTTTCGGTCGCGCCGTTTTCTTATTGCGGACATTTAAATAACAGCTATGAAGACCTTCTGATCTTGAGGTAATCAAGAACCGTCACCCGAATCTAAGAGGCTGTAGTTTGCGAAGTGTAAAAAGGTTTTGCAGTTATCATGGCATCATCATCATGACGTCCGTTGCTGAAGGCACAGTTGACTGATCAACATCGTAGTACGAGGTTATATTCCAAATCTATCATGAAAGGCCTTAGGCCTAGATACAAATATCCGGGTATTTTTTGAGATCTTTAGAACAACCCATGATATTTAGAAAAAAATTATATTCGGAATTTGATAAGGAAAAATTATTTAAATCATGTTCCTAGGAAAATTGACAAAGAAAGCTACTTGGTTCAATGTTAATTGGGGCATTACCATTAAAGTGACAGAAATTCAAACAAATCACCTCATATAGGCCTGCAGTAATCGGATTCAGTGTCAGTATTCTCCATTTATAATGTATGCCATGTGTCTTATGTTAGCGATTGTCCGTTCAACAGAATGGCGGATGCTGATGCTGAAAGGTCAGATGCAGTGATTACAGTTCCAAATGACGTACCCTCTGAACCTGAAGCTAACTCACACACAAACCATACAATAGTCTCCCTTTTAGACCGCGTAGAGGCAGCGCTAATGCCCCGAGTAAATAATCGTCAACTCTGCTTTAACTGCACTGCCCTA
Organism: Pachyseris speciosa; assembly: GCA_016490735.1. Lineage (NCBI taxonomy): Eukaryota > Metazoa > Cnidaria > Anthozoa > Scleractinia > Pachyseridae > Pachyseris > Pachyseris speciosa. The sequence continues at coordinate 143,456 of JAEMWC010000879.1, forward strand.
GTCTTCTTGGAGGCCACTGGGTACTAAAATAAGTCTAAGGCCGACTTTATGTAAAATCGTTTAGAGTTTTGTTGTATTCTGTACAAGGACATTTGCTGACATGCTGAAATTTGTGTTGCCATTTTAGACGGGCTACTCTTTGAGGTTGTTACTGTAATATTTATGAAAATAAAGCCAGACATTTTTGAGATATTTAAAACTTTTTCGAGATATTTAGAAAAATATTTCGAGATATTTAGAAAAATGCGATATTTACGTTACATTTATATCTAGGTCTAAACAGCCTATTGAAATTTTTTAACTTAATAGTGGGACCTAAAAAGCAATTTCATTCCGTCATTTGTAACTCCATAATAATTTCATTTTCTTGTGCTCATTCACAGGAAGGGCCGACACTCTTCTTGTTTAGGTGAAATACAGAAATGACAAAAATACGGAAACGAAAAACGAAAATCGAAGTTCAAATTCCGTTTTTCAATGTGTTAGGAAAACGAAAAACGAAAATGGAAGTCGAATTCCGTTTTCCCATGTCGTAAAAAAATGGAAAACGAAAATGGAAGTTCGAATTCCGTTTTCCCAAGTCGTAGGAAAACGAAAAACGAAAATGGAAGTTCGAATTCCATTTTCCCATGTCGTAGGAAAACGGAAAACAAAAATGGAAGTTCGAATTGAGGTTTTCCAATGTCGTAGGAAAAACGAAAAACGAAAATGGAAGTTCGAATTCCGTTTTCCTATGTCGTAGGAAAACGGAAAACGAAAATGGAAGTTCGAATTCCGTTTTCCAATGTCGTAGGAAAACGGTTGGCACTAAGGTACACGCATTTGGTAGGAATTGGAGGTTTCTTCTGATAAAATTCTTCGTATGCCTCGCATACAGTGGTAATACCCTTCTCCTGTGGTATGTTCGTGTAGAGGCTGACGACGTCCATCGAGACAAGAATGGTGTTTTTAGGCAGTTTTGTCCTCTCGATGAAGTTAAGAAAGTCTTTTGTATCTTTAAGAAACGAGGCTTGTTTTGTGCTATTGGTTGAATGAGGTGGTCAACAAAAGCTGAGATCTTTCTGTAGGGCCGTCACACCCTGCTATAATAGCGTCTACAGACAGGTGTCGGTTTGTGAATCTTTGTAAGTGTGTAAAACACTGGTATTCGTGGAGGATCCGGCTTAAGGGAGAGCCATTTAGCCGTCACTTCGTTTATATGGCCTTCTTGAAGCAGTGATTGAATCAATCGACAAACCTTTTTGGCCGTCGTATCAACCATAGGTTTGTCTAGGGGTCGGCAGTTGTGTATATCATCAAGTTGGACTTGACCCTCGTAAAGTTTATCTGTTCTGTTCATTATGACGGTTGTGGTTCCCTTATCGGCTTTCTTTAGCATATTTATTTATTTAGTTATTTATTTGCCATTTTCACAATATTTACTTTTAATACACCTAAGTTAGTGGCGAGGAGACCTCAGGAAACCACAAGGCTTATAGGAGAGGCCACCTCGAAGGATAATATATAAGTATAATTTGGTGCTGTGTGAGTGCGGCATGACAGATTCAGGATTGTTTAAATAAAAATTCAAGGTAAGAAAACGTGCTGAACAGGTAATTAAAGTAGGGAGAGAATTCCAAATCATAGGACCTTGAAAGAGAATTGTAAAGTGCTTAATGTCTCTACGACAGAAGTGAGGGCGGTAACATCCAGCCGTCCTGGTGCTATAATTATGAATTTCACTACTTGTCTCAAACAAGTTGAGGAACATTGGAGGCAACAATTGATTGTGATAGTAAAACATAAACTTGGCTATTTGAAATGAGTTCACTTGAAAAATATCAAGGATACCCAATTTAGCAAACAATGAAGCAGAATGTGCTCAATAATCGGAATTGGTGATGGCTCGCACAGCACGCTTTTGCAGAATGAAAATCCTATTTAAGTTGGACACATACGTTCTTTCGTATTCAGCAAAGGCAAACCATTCAATCCTACTGTGCTGGGATGCGCACAAACACCAGAAGGACATTCCAGGGAGGTGCAAAATGTATCCCACCATTCCTTTAAATGTCAGTAGGCATCTTCGCCTGTCAGGGCATTTTGACAGAATGCAGCCAGCTACCAGACTATGTGGAACTCTCACACGAAAGGTGTCTTACATTTATTTTATTTTATTTTTTTTAGTAAAATGTAGCCTAAGTTCATTTAAGTTATTACAGAGCACCATAAAAATTAATAACTTTTAACAATCATTTTAATATTTCACTTTTACTAAACAGGTACCTTCTGTTTGGATTACATTTTGGAGTGGAGGGCACTACAGAGGGGCTGTGTTGGTGAATGGAGTATGGCATCATTATGATGAGCTGTGGGAGAGGAATTCCAGAGGACAGCGACTGAAAAAATACACAGGGAAGCCGTCCACTCCAAGTGGATTCCTCCTCTCTCACTGTGTACATTTTCGAAAAGATTTTGCATTAAAAAGTGGCCTGTATCCTTTGATCTGTTGTGAGTGTAGAACAATTTATAAAGCACAAAAACATAGATAATGAATGAAGATTTCACTGTTCAAAAAAAGCAATATTTGTATGAAAAAAAATTCGTGCAGATGGTTTGACCTGAAAGCAGTGAGTGAAAAAATTCGTGCAAGCTGAAAATCCCCCCCCCCCACCCCATCACTTTTCTAATGGTCCGTCCCCAAGGACAAAATTTTCTTAACACTGTTAAGGCACTGGTTTGTGAGGAGCAGAAGGCCTCTTACCAGTTTTCCATACCAGAAGGCAGGCTCTAGCGACAGGTGGTCAGCACATCGCTCAGCCTCCACCCTACCCCCGAAATATAAGATAGGGCAAACCAGTACACCGGTAACTACCGTAAAAGCTCTATTAAGCCCCTCCCCCCTCTCTTTTAACCCCCATCTCTAATAAGCCCCCAGTTTGGAAGTCGGTTTTTGTAATAAGCCCCCCCCCCCCTCTCTAATAAGCCCCCCTCCCCCTTTTGGGACACGAAATTTTGTAATTATTCCCTCCTATTCCCTTTTACGAAATACACTTTGTGAGGCCCAGTAGGTTTGTTTTTAAACAAATATACATATACTGTTTCTGCTCGATATTAAATAGTAAAGTTTTACTGCAGTTGTTTGAGATTTGTACAGAAACTATTTAATACGAAAACGGCGTGTTCAAAGATTTGATATACGCCCCCCCCCCCCCACTCTCTATTAAGCCCCCCTCTCTAATAAGCCCCCCATTAATAAGGCCTGAAATAGAGCTTTTACGGTACGTTCTATATCTTTTCGATTAGTGTGTTGGCTCCTCAAGTCTTACGTGTGAAGGTGAAGGAGACAAGGCCAACGGCATAACATTACTTCCCAATGGCGCGATCATCTGTACTGAAGCAGATGCGGGGGCAGCTAGGACATAGCCATCATGATCTTAACAATAATTTTAAGACCCTGGTTTGTGGTCGGTTCTAGGATTTGAACCCACAACCCCTCAGCAGTTGGGTACTCTTACAGACGAAGCTGGCCGGGAGGCGGAGAGAATAAAAAGAGTTGTTTAATTCTCGAAATATAATCCCTTCCCACCAGTGTTGAAAAATGTTTTTGGGGCGTTCACTTGGGCCGAAAAGACGGGTTGTGAGAGTAACAACGGTTGACTGCAAATATTCCTTACCTGTACTTCCCGTTGCCGAGATCCCCTTTTCCAGGCTACGAAATAACAAACCAGTGATGAAACTTATCGCAGAAATTAACATTCAATTCATTGAGATACTCTGAAGCCTATTTCAGTACCCTGAAATAACTTCGTGATCCGGTTGTTTAAAGAGCGGATAACTTTATCCACTGGATAAGCCTATCCACCGGATAAAACTGCTATCCACCTGATAGTTATCCAGTGGATAAAAAGTCGTTTTTTTTAGATGAAACATGGCATAACAACAAAATGGAAGAAGACGTGGAACCTGGAAAATGGCGGAATAAAGCCAAATACATCTCCAAAGGGGCCTAAATTGTTTTGGACACTGCCGAAAAAAACTCTGAAGTTATTAAAAGAGCTATTTTGCCAAACGTCAACTTGTATGCCACACTAAACCCCGTTCTGCTTATGGCTTTTTTCTCGGCTTCTGAAGCGTGTATTAAAGAGTGAATTTATTGGTCATGTTTAGTGGTAGGTTTCAAGTTACATATTGCGGCTCCACGGTTACTGACACTATTTTGATTGGGGGGCAAACACGGCTAAAATTACAGTGAATGTATGGGATTCTGGCCGACTTTGAACCGCTGTAACGCCGCTAGAAAGAGGTGGATTTCCAACATTTGCCACTACTTTAAATCTTCGCATGTGGCTTATCATTTCGCAGTAATTTGTATAATTTCAATAACCCTTTGTATGAAATCTCAAAAATTCGTTTACGGCCGTTGTAACCTGAATCTGTTCCTTATATTTCATGAAATTAATCGCAGTACAAAATTCTTTTAAAAGACATTTCACTGTGGAAATCCACCTCTTTGAAGCGGCGTTTCAGCGGTTCAAAGACGGCCAAAATCCCATACATTTACTGTAACTTTAGCCGTGTTTGGCCCCAAGTCAAAATGGCGTCAGAAACAGTGGAATGGTCTATTGTGATTTGTTTGTGTCGAACTGGCTAACGAATTTTAAAAAATCGTCATTTTGTTTACAAGAGGACTGCGCCGTTTTGATTCATGATGACCTCAATGATGGTGTGTTTATTAAATAATAGCTGCATTTGTAACGCGCTCTGCGCGAAAGTCATCCGAAATTTATGTCAAAAATGTTCGCTTCAGTGACTCTCGCGCGACGCGAATCGCGAAGCGAGCGACGCGATTCGCATCGCGCAGGAAACGCGACGTGACGGGCAACTTGCTTTTGAGCGGCGATACTGGTCTAGAGGTAAACAATATTACCACATATATATATTTAGTATATACCAACATAGCTATAATACCACACAAGTGAATAGTGCTTTTCGTGCGCTCTGGTTGGTTAATTCGGAGGTGATTAGCAAGTACTATTCACCTCCGAGCAGCCGGCGCGCGAGATTTTACAATTTCCGATCGCTTTGTAGGTATATTGTCACACATAAAGTAATGTTTTGGTCGGCTTATTATTCAGCTTGTGTGGTATATACTAAAACAATTATTCACCTTAGTGTCGGTGAAAGTGGTGGATATTTACCTCGCTTCGTGGCTCAGTAAATATCCACCACTATTCTTGGTTTTCACATGACGTCATCAAAAACTAAACCTCAAAAGTAAACAGACTTGCATTTTTATCTTCATCACGTGAAAGACATATTAGAAATGTATCTTCTTCCATTTTTTCAGCTCGGTAGAGTGCTTTGTTTTTAAAATAGAGCACTTTGAATTTGATAGTTTTTCACAGTGTAACAGATGTCTGCCCACAAGCAAACCTCGTGCATGAAAACATCGATTCACCGCGTGTTTTTGAGGTTTTAAAAGCCAATATGACAAGAGAACCGTCTATGTGAAAGTTTGCAGGCTCAACAGAGCGAACAAAGCCTTTGAGATAGCCAAAGTAAGTTCCAGATGTTTTTCACGCGTTTCCGGCCGCCATGCTGGAGCTCATCAAGATGGGCTCCATCATGGCGTTTCCATACTAAACCCTATAATTTTGAGTGGTACATTTTGACGAATAACTCGAGTACGGGCCATCGCACAGCCCTGAAGCTTTGGCATATTGTTTATTTATTACTTTTCTACAATATTTCAATTTCTTGACTTTATCTATTGGATGGTTGACATTTTTTTCTTTTTACTTGCGTGACGTGCGTGTGTGTGAAAACCAAGAATTCACCTCCACTTCGGTGGATAATTGTTAAATATTTGTGTTTGGAAATCACTCTCGATGGCAACTCTCAACACAGTTTTACGCGCTTTGCTGGCATGCAAACAAATACTGTAGGCCTTGTGCGAACTCAGTCAAAAACTATTTTCAATTTTTCTTCTGCATCACACAGTATCCCGATTAGACGCTCATCGAGCGCCTTGTTTCTTTGAAAACACCATCAATGCGCATGCCATAGCCAGAAATCCAAGACAGTCAGCGGATTGAACGGCGGGCGCGTATATTTTGATATTCAACGTGGCGGGCGGACAAATGAAGGCTATTATTCTTGATTACATGCTCTTAGCTCCGCTAATTTTAAGGATTATTGATCGAAATGTATCCACAAAATCAATTTACCAAGTTTGAAATGATTTAATTGGTGTTACATCAGTGAATATTTTCCTGTACTTGCTTCGATTACTTCGAGGTTCCCGCTATTTTTCGAAATTCAGCCTGTTGATCATATATCAAGTACCTTACTTGTTATGGGGAATGCAACTGGCCACTGAAAACACGTTAAAACAATATGGCGACGGTAGTGAAAAAAAAAAACTTCTCGGAGATGCATTTTTCCTCCGTAATGGCTTCATCTCGGCTCATCTCGGCTCATCTCGGCTCATCTCGCGTTTCTGGAAAATGCCACTATTCACATGGAAGACACAACATGTTAAGGAAAAGTTTTTGAGCCAAGAA
>JAEMWC010000879.1:157500-222500 GCA_016490735.1 Pachyseris speciosa
GATATAAATTAATTACTCTAAATCTAGTCTAGTCTGAGCGCTTTCTGAAATAATGAAGATTTTTCTATATCTAAAACATTGTTAGGCAATGAGTTCCATTCCTTTATTGTCCTGCAATAAAAGGAGTTTCTGTAGGCCTCCGTTCTCGGTCTCAATTCAGTGAATCTATTATGGTGAGTAGATCTTAGTTGGCGATTGCATCCTTTAATATAGCTTGGGAGTTCTATCGCTGATTCACCTTGGATAGCCTTATGAAAAAAGGTGAGGCGAGCAATTTTCCTCCGGACTTGTAGAGGGGGCCAATCCAAATCATTGAGTAAATTTGTGACAGTTCCAGGTGTTCGCGCCCAACAATTTTTTACAAAACGTGCAGATCGCCGCTGTACAGCTTCTAGTTGCTTTATGTGCTTGTCCATCCATGGATCCCACACTGGGCTTGCATATTCCAAATGCGGTCTCACTAATGCTTTGTAAGCTAGTTCTTTAATTGATTCAGGGCAATTACTAAGATTTCTTCGCAGGAAGCCAAGAATTTGATTTGCTTTGTTGACTTTGTTATCAATGTGGTGGCTCCAATCTAATTTGGATGATAACTCTACTCCAAGATATGGGTAGTGTAATACTGATTCTAATGTTTGGCCCATTAGTTTATACTTATAAATAACGGGATCACGTTTTCTGGTTATCCTCATGACAAAGCATTTACTTGGGTTGAATTTCATCTGCCATTTTGTTGACCAACGTTCTACGGCAGATAAGTCAGATTGGAGATGTTCAGCATCACTTGTTAATTCCACAATACTATACAAGATAGTATCGTCGGCAAACAAACGTATAGTGGAGGAGCAATCATGACCAATGTCATTTATATATAACAAAAACATAAGGGGACCTAAAACAGTTCCTTGCGGAACACCAGATGAAACATGAACTGGAGGAGATGAGACACCATCGACAACAACAGACTGTTCCCTACATGTAAGCCAATTGGTTAGCCAATCCTTGTGGCAACCACGTATACCGTAATAATCCAGTTTGTTGATTAATCGCTGGTGGGGTACAACATCAAAGGCTTTGGAAAAGTCCATAATTATGAGGTCAGTCTGTTTACCATTATCAAGGGCCTTGGCAATCTCCTCGATTGTGGTTATTAGCTGGGTTTCACAAGAAAACCTCCTGCGGAAGCCATGTTGGGAGTTAACCAGTATGTGGTTGGTGTCCAGATGAGCCATTATGTCATGAAGAATAATATGTTCTAAGATCTTACATGGAACAGCAGTCAGTGAAATAGGGCGATAGTTAACAGCAAGATGTTTACTGCCTTTTTTAAATACAGGTGTAATATTTGCCTTCAACCAGTCACTAGGCACTCTTCCAGATTCCATAGATTGAGTAAATAGGAACTGTAAGAATGGAGCAACTTCTGCGGCTGCTTCTTTGAGGATACGGCATGGGATCAGATCAGGGCCATTAGCTTTCTTGGGATTGATGTTGTTCAATAACTTAAGTATTCCCGGTATGGTAAAAACAGTCGGTGGTACATCAGGATAGGGACTTGGGCCAAGATATGGAATATTATCAGCATCTTCTTGTGTGAATACTGACTTAAATTGATTACTCAACAAGTGTGCTTTCCCAAGGCTGTCGTTCACATCAACATTGTTATCCTTCAGTGGAGCTACTCCAACATCATGGGATTTCTTGGATCTGATGTATGACCAAAATCGCTTGGTTGGTACTGGTTTGCTGGAATTGGATTCCTCAGGAGCTGATAACAGTCCTGATACATATTCATTGTGTGCAACAGACAGTTGTTTCTTTACATGTTTTCGCAGCTCTTTAAACTTTTTCCAGTCACTAGGATTACCGGTTCTTCGTGCTTTATTGTACAGCCTTTGCTTCTTTCTGGTCAGACGTTTGATAGAAGTTGTTAACCAAGGTACATTCCAACGTCCACTGATATTCTTTTGAGGAATGTGATTCCTTATGCTGTCATTGATTGATGACTTGAAGAACTGATAATTCTCGTCCACTGACTTGAATGGAGCCTCAGTAGCTATGTGTTCATCAAAGCATTTTTTCAAGTCATTTCTGACAGCTTCCATATTACCTTTCTTAAATATGAACACTTTCCTTGGTTGCTTTCTGTTCAGTGAAGGTTTTAAATTAATATCAAAGATAATGGCATCATGATCGCTCATGCCACTCTGAACTTCCAAATTGGTAACCATGTCAGGATTACTTGTAAATACTAAGTCTAGGATATGATGACCTCTAGTTGGTTGCTTCACATGTTGGGTCAAAAAGTGGCTATTTACAATATCTAGCAGCTTATTGTTCACCTCAAGTCCATATGCAGGATTGGGTTGAATGGAGTAGTTATCTTCAGCCCAGGAAACACTTGGCAGATTAAAGTCACCAGTGAGCAGTATATTTGGGGGAGATTTCTGGGTCAGGTGGCATAGTGTTTGGTCCAGAGCCTCCAAAGGTTCAACATCTGGGTCAGGTGGTCTGTAGATTGAACCGACATAGAGTGGTTTGCTGCCAGCTATTTCCACTTTGGACCAAAATTAATACCTTCATAGTCGCCAGAAAGGTGGTGTGCATGTGAGACTACTAGATCGTTTGAAAAAGCAGACAGCACTCCACCCCCATATGAGTCTCTGTCTTTGCGGAAGATCGTATATCCACTGTTCAGGATTTCTGATGAAAAAACAGAGTCACTTATATGGGTTTCGTTAACATTTATAATTGCTGGTTTATGAAGATTAACAAGATTCTGAAATTCCAACCGCTTGGTTTGACTCTTCAAACTGCGAGCATTAATTGACATCACTCGGAGTTTCGTAGGGTTCTTATTGTGGGATTTGTAGGGACTTCCACTTGAAGATGTCGGAGATGACTTGGGCGATGAAGTAGATTGATGCAAAGGCCCAGGGGAAGATGAACCCAAGAAGGATAGGGATTGATAATAGTTATCCTCATATCTCAGGTTTACTGGGTAATGATCTTGAAAAATTAGGGACGTCACATTTACAGCAGATCCATGAGCAGGAGCTGTTGGCAAGGTTGTTGTAGCACTCATCGTTCATAGAGCAACATTTAGCGTGGTACCACGTGTCGCAAAAATCACACTGAACGCCTTTTTGGTTGATTTTCACCGGCTTGGAACAAGCACCACATGGAAAACGATACTTGGGTCCCGGGTTCAGAGCAATATCTCCACTAAGAATAATCAAGCGAAGAGACAGTGAGCCTGGGGAACATGATAATAACGTTGACTTTGTTCGATCGTTGTCAGTTCCATTCCATTCATTAATTTAAGTTTGTAGCATTTCGAGTTAACTTATAGTTGTAGTTGTAATCAATATCAAGTTAAGTTAACAAAAAAGTCTTAATTAAGTATTATCAACGTGTAGGTTAAGCTAGTTGTAAAATCACTAACATATATAATCTGTATTATCAACGGTATAAACTCAGGCTAGTTTTAGCATTTTGGAATCGCCAAATCAGTAGTCTGTATAAGAAACACGTAGTTAAGTTTACATATAAGTCTAAATTTAATATTATCAACGCCTAAGTTAAGCTAGTTTGCGAAACGACTGGTTACCACTTAAACTTAGGGGGTTAGTAACTTAGGGTAGTTTCTAAAGAAACTGTGGTGCTGCGTTGGTGGAGGAGTGAAACACAAAAATTTGGTTTGACAACGGAGTTGATAATGGAAATTGACCACCCGGTGGTCAATTTCCATTATCAACTCCGTTGATAAACCAAATTTTCGTGTTATTAACTTAATATACGGTAACCTTGCGTTTTTTGTTTAACTTGTAGATCAAGCTTCAAAACCGACTCAAACGCGGCTAAAAATTAATAGTATGTTAAATAAACACAGAAACGGCCAATTGCCTTGCAGAGTGAAAATGAAAAATTTCAACTTGAGTAGCTCCAACTGCTCTTGACCTGAACTAAAGAAGTGTTGCAGGAAATCATGTTAAGTTAGGAATAATTCCAGTCAGTCCCTTTACTAAGCATTACCAATCTAAAGGGTAATTAGCTCAGATTTAAAACACCATCTCCCTTAAGTCAGTGTTTATCACCACTGTGATCACTGGTACAATTTCTACTTCCATGCAATTTGAAAAAATGCAAACTTCAACTCAGGTTGAGGAAAAATATTTTGATAAGTCAATATTACCAATAAAATTCCCTCTTCTCCTCAGATGTGGCTGCCCAGTCAAAAGGCTGATTTACAAATTGTCATATTTCTGTCAAAAATTCATTATTAATTTTAAGTGTTAAGTAATACTTGATCCATCTGGGAAAAATTAATATTATTTTTAAACAGTCTTTGTTCTGTTAAGAGATTTTAATATTGATCCAGGTTTCAAAAATCCTTTTTTTATATGTAGCTATCCCAAGCCTTACTTGATGCAGAACTGAGAAACAAAAGGAGATTCATGAAAGGAAAAGTCACATCAAGAGCATATGAACAACTAACACCACAGGAAATCAGAGACCTCAAGCTGGTGTTTGATACGTTTGATACAGATAAGAGCGGGTCAGTATTCCATTGTCACCGTAGTCAGGTGATAGGGGTGGGAGGCTTAGCACGAGGAAGAACTGCAGATCCAACAAATCTTAACATTATCCTTATTCTTTGGTGATGAAAAATTTGGCAGACCTACTGCCAAACCAGAAACAATTTATAAGATGTCAGAGTCTACTCCGTTAGTTTTTAAATACAGCTGTATAAGAAGTAGCCTTAACTTGCAGGCAGTAATTTGTGTTTTCAAGCGTGAGAGTCGACGCCCGCAAAATGTGGTCGTCATATTGGACGATGTAGTGGAGGATCTGGGATGAGTGACAAAGTGAGGGGGAGGGGGGTAGGGGGAGAGAAAAGGTTTCTCTTCCCCTACAACCCTCCACCTCGCTTCTCACTTTGTCACTCATCCCAGATCCTCCACTGTATTAAGTCCAACATGGTGACCGGTGTTACCAGGCTTAGAATCTCGCGCTTGAAAACACAATTTACTGCCTGCAAGCAGGCTATAATTATAAGAAGGGGGTCTGTTTCAATTCTTGATGTTATGAACAGGTCATACAGGGTTAAATCATTGAAGCTTAGAATAGAAAATCGCTCCCTAATAATACTACATATGAATTCATTTACATGTATAGGTCGATTGATGCACGGGAACTCAGGAAAGCCATGAGAGCTCTGGGGTTTAAAATTTCAAAAGAATCTATAGAGGAGATGATAGGTAAGCCACATGACTGATCAACAGCTACATGTAAGTACTCATTACAGTGCCAGTTGACTTTTAAAAGAATTAGTGTAATGTCCTAAGGAAAGGCCAACATGCAGTAAATGGCCATTTTGTTTCCAAGTCTGAAATACATGTATAAAAATTAAGATCATTTATAATCTTTGTTTGTTTTCTTTCTTTTTTGTGATTGCATAGCTGATCTTGATGTTGACAAATCAGGGTAAGTATAGGGAAATCTTTACATTATTTTATTTGTTTGAATAGGCACAGCTGTCCCATGTACAACTGTAGGTGCAGTGTTTGGAAGCTTCTGTAATGGTTGGCACAATTCTAATATCCTACTCTGAGGATGTAGCCAAATATATTTACAGTTGTACATAGCTGTAGTCAATCAACTCCTGCTGTATGTACGTACTAAGTCACCATTGGGTTTGATTATACACAGTCATGTAGTTAATCTTCTATAGAGACAAATTGGCTGGAAATTAAATTACAGCGTATATATCAACTCTCTTGGATAACCTGGGAGTCTCTCAGATATGACACAAATCTCCTGATCTCCTGGATAAAAGTGACTTGGGGTCTTATTTTTAAAAGAAGCTAGTATTCCAAAAATCACAACCCATATTCTCGTGTTCTCTACAAAAAGAATGCACTGTTAAGTTGAAGAAAAACTGCTGAACACACTTGCATTTAGTTTTACATGCTATCACTGGCAGTTTGGGGTATTTTAACCCAACAAAAAACATAGAAATCCATCACCTAATCATTTATTTAAAAACTATCTCCCTTAACCCCTTCCTCCCTAAGAGTGACTTAGATTTTATTCTGTCTAACACCAGACAATTTTACTTGTCAAAGGGGGGGCCCTTAGGGGTTAAAGGGTTAATTCAAGGATTTTAGTATAATTCAATTTTTATTATTGGTAAACATGGTTTAATAATTGGTACCTGTTGTTTGCAAATGTAGGTCAATTGAGTTTGATGAGTTCTTGGAATTTGTGATTGCCAGACAAGGGGATGGAAGAGATGTGCACAATGAAATTATTCAGGTACAAGCTAAAAAAAATAGTCAAATCAAATGTAGGTCAATTGAGTTTGATGAGTTCTTGGAATTTGTGATTGCCAGACAAGGGGATGGAAGAGATGTGCACAATGAAATTATTCAGGTACAAGCTAAAAAAAATAGTCAAATCAAATGAAGAATGATCCTAATTTTATGCAATTGCGAAAAGAAGCCTGAAAAAAATTCAGGACTTCAACAGGGTTTGAACCCTTGACCTCCTGATTACCAGTGCGATGCTCTAACCAACTGAGCTATAAAGCCACTGACGTTGGGAGCAGGTCAATATTGTGGGTTCATATGTTCCCGTGAAAGAAATGAGTGTGAATGATATATGAAATGAACCATATATGAACTAATCCTAATTTTATGCAATTGCGAAAAGAAGCCTGAAAAAAATTCAGGACTTCAACAGGGTTTGAACCTGTGACCTCGTGACTACCGTTGCGATGCTCTAACCAACTGAGCTATGAAGCCACTGACGTTGGGAGCAGGTCAATATTGTGGGTTCATATGTTCCCGTGAAAGAAATGAGTGTGAATGATAAAATTATATGAAATGAACCATATATGAACTAATCCTAATTTTATGCAATTGCGAAAAGAAGCCTGAAAAAAATTCAGGACTTCAACAGGGTTTGAACCCGTGACCTCGTGATTACCGTTGCGATGCTCTAACCAACTGAGCAATGAAGCCACTGGCGTTGGGAGCAGGTCAATTGTGGGTTCATATGTTCCCGTGAAAGAAATGAGTGTGAATGATATATGAAATGAACCTAATTTTATGCAATTGCGAAAAGAAGCCTGAAAAAAATTCAGGACTTCAACAGGGTTTGAACCCGTGACCTCGTGATTACCGTTGCAATGCTCTAACCAACTGAGCTATGAAGCCACTGGCGTTGGGAGCAGGTCAATTGTGGACTCATATGTTCGCGTGAAAGAAATGAGTGTGAATGATATATGAAATGAACCATATATGAACTAATCCTAATTTTATGCAATTGCAAAAAGAAGCCTGAAAAAAATTCAGGACTTCAACAGGGTTTGAACCCATGACCTCGTGATTACCGTTGCGATGCTCTAACCAACTGAGCTATGAAGCCACTGGCATTGGGAGCAGGTCAATTGTGGGTTCATATGTTCCCGTGAAAGAAATGAGTGTGAATTATATATGAAATGAACCATATATGAACTAATCCTAATTTTATGCAATTGTGAAAAGAAGCCTGAAAAAAATTCAGGACTTCAACAGGGTTTGAACCCATGACCTCGTGATTACCGTTGCGATGCTCTAACCAACTGAGCTATGAAGCCACTGACGTTGGGAGCAGGTCAATTGTGGGTTCATATGTTCCCGTGAAAGAAATGAATGAAACAAATTTTTGCATGTGACTTGCAAACTTTTCACTTCAAAAACATTGTCCGGTATTTTTATTCACTGAGTTTTGTTTCATTTCTGAGCAAAATCGAAAAACGACCTAAAATTACACATAGGCAGTTTATGCTCTCAGCCCTTCAAATGAGGAATGATCCTCACAGTTGTGAATGCAATTTATGCAATTGCAAAAAGAAGCCTGAAAAAAAATTCAGGACTTTAACAGGGTTTGAACCCGTGACCTCGCGATCACCAGTGCGATGCTCTAGCCAACTGAGCTATGAAGACACTGACAATGGAAGCAGGTCAATTGTGGGTTCATATGTTCCCGTGAAAGAAATGAATGTGAATGATTTATGAAAGCAGAATTTTCTCCAGAGAATGCCTGGGGCGAGGGGGGTGGCGAAAATGGAGGAGCAGGGTTGGCGCAGTGGTGAGAGCACTCACCTTCCACCAATGACTGTGTCCTGGGTTCGATTCCCAGACTCAGCATCATAAGTGGGCTGAGTTTGTTGGTTCTCTACTCTGCTCCAAGAGGTTTTTCTCTGAGTACACTGGTTTTCTCCTCCCCTGAAAGACCAACATTTCTCCCACACAGCCCCACAAGCTTGCAGTTTTAAATTGTAGCCATGTATAAATAAAAGTTTCTTTTAAATCTTACAGGTACATAGGTTCCAGTAATTTAAACAAAATTAATTGAATGGATATAAAATTAATGTAATGTTATCAAGACATGAAGAGGTCAACAGACACACATCTAGCACTAATTTCATGTTAATTTAGTACGTAATGAATCTAAGTCTTTGTCTTTTTAACCCCAGGGCTTCAAAATGTTTGACACCGGTAAGTATTCAATCATTTTACTACTTCTAAAATGCTTTTAATTTAGTTTATAGAGTGATTTGCAATCGAGTGTTGAAAACCCAAAACCAAAATAATTACTCTGACCAATCACAACAGACACGAACACTGCAATGATCGAGCCAATCAGAATACAAAATAATTAAATGTAGCTGATGCAGTAATTTAGAGTGGGAAAATGTATGCAATCAAGTTATGACTGGGTTTGGTTTGCTTCTTGGTTGACAAAGTGGTCCATGTTTTGGCAACCAATCATATTAGTTAAATTAAATTAAATTATATTATAAATTATTATATTATATTATATTATAAATTATATTATATTATTAGTGATCTGCTGGAAACTTATAAGCCTACCTGGGCCTACTAGGACCTTAAGATCATCAGCAGGAAGCTAATTTAGTCATTCCATGCATTAAGCTAAAATCTTTTTCTGTTGTTGCACCAAGATTATGGGATGATATTCCGGACGGCATAAAATGTAGAGAAGACCTTTTTTCTTTTAAGCGTAATCTGAAAGCTTTATCTTTATAAGCGTTATTTTAATGAGTACGTAGTTCTCTAATTGTTATCCACTTTTTAACTTTAATTGTAAAGTGCCCTAGAGCTTTTGGATAGGGTGCTATAAAAATTATTATTGTTATTATTTAATCACTTTCAACATGCAATTGAAAACAATTCTGTTTCTTCATACAGGGAAGGGATGGTTACTCATTTCGTGGGATTTTGTTGTTGTCATATAATTTATACATTTCCCTTTTCACCCTTGCCTTAGCTTTACCTATTCAGCCCCTGCAGTGTTAATCTGAACTTACATGTACAGTGTAACAGCTGTACCTTACCATACTGCTTACATCACCATGTCTTACTACCCTAGCTACCCTTCATCCCCTGAACTTGCTTACCGGTACTTTACCCTTAACTCAACCTACCTTACCCTACAGTTGAAAAAACATTTCCGACTGTTCTTGAGAGATATAATTTTTTTACAATATCAATCCTACAATGTATCTTACCCTACCCACCTTAACTCACCTTACTCTCCCCTCCCCCCCAACTATCCTTGCTTACCTCACTTGATATGGTGACACTTAATCTTGGATCAAATGATAAAACTGCTTGAATAGACCATTTCCAAATTACCTTTGGCCTCTTCTTCAAAGCGAGTCCTGGTGCTCATCCTGTCATGAAAATAAATTTGCATTCACATGCAAATTAAACTCATTTTCATACGAATGGTTGAGCACCAGGCCTCGCTTTGAAAAAGAGGGTAAAGGCAATTCGGAAATGGCCTATTGACTTAAAGTTGTCTTTATAACAATGATTATGACTGTATTATACCAATAACTGAATTAATTTTTTTAAGCCATCATTTCCTTCTCAGACAAAACAGGGAAAATCTCACTGGCCAACTTAAAACAAGCTTCTCGGATGTGTGGAGTTAAGTTAAATGAGCAGGAACTCAAAGAAATGATACAAGAAGCTGACAAGGATGGAGATAATGAAATTGATCAGGAGGAGTTTGTTAACATCATGATGAAAACAAACTTGTTTAACTGACAATGGGACAGGCTCAGTCTCTGTCAGGGACAGGGACAGGGAACAAAATAATACAGCAAACATAACAGGTGTCACTGCTAAGATCACTACTGCATGTAGGGAACCTGCATTCACCATTTAAGGTAGCCTGTGAAGCAGTCCATTCCTTGCCAAATGATCGAGCAAGCAAGCAGGTGAACCAGCGTGACCTCCCCACTTCTTCCCAATTTTTTCGCTCACCCCAGTGTCATGCTGGTTCGCCCTCTTCCCACACAGCATTTGGCAAGGAATCGACTGCTTTGCAGGCTACATTTAAGGCTGGCCTGATTGAATCCAATTGACAGCATGGTTGCTTACAATCATGAGTTACTGGACATGTTAGATTTGAAAAAAATGTGGATACAAGGAGTATAACTTATGACCAGAGTCTCTTCTTTGTAAATGAGATTTTATAGTCTTTTCTTTTAAACCCAAAATGAGCACTTTGAGATTGAAAATAATTTATATATATATATTGTATTGTAAAACTGTAAACATTCTGCATGGGCTCAAAAGTGTGGAACATTGCTTTTACCATATTGTATTGTTTTATATTTTTACCATCTTCCTAATTCCAAAATAAAATTGTTTTGCAGTTTTATCAGGCTGTCACAAAGTTTTGAAGTTGGCAGGGATGTGCAAAAAGTAGCTGGGGAATCCAGCTGTTGTCATATAGTCAATATGCTATGAAAGTAGCCAGGATCTAGTCCAGAATTATCAGAATTGGCCGGGGAAAATCCCCCGCCTCAGCCCTTGATGAAGGCCCTGTTTATGAATCCTCTTACTTGTAAGCAAGAAGGGCAGAGTTGAAAATTCAATTCTGAAATCCTTTTGGCTATAAACCACTGCATTTTGCAATCATGGCGTAAATCACACAAAGGCAATTTCATGCTGGTTCCAACTAGCTTTGCTTATAATTATTTAATTACCAGCCCCCATCTTGCTGACTACTGCTTTCACTTTAATACAAAAATCACTTGCCATGTGAACGTCAACTGACTATTAAATATCTAATGTCAAGCTTCCACAGGGAAAGTCATAGGCAGATGTTGGACATACAATTTGAAACTAAAATTAAAATTCTTCATCAAAAATATGGTTCTACTGAGATCAGACCCTTTCATTCAGCGTAATGTTTTGTACATACAGCAGTACTAGATCCATACTAGTCACAAATGTGATGTTTAATAGCTAAGTGTACCAAGGGTCATACTACCTCCCTCCCATTAAATCAATGACTCTACTTAGAATCCACTTATTTTATTAACTCTGAAGAATACTTTAGCAATAGTTAACGTTGCTAATACTAAACAGTTTTGATAGGCTCGGCTACCCATCACCATTTCGAAACATGACTTGGAAATGGCAATTAATATAAATAGCAATATTCTTTCAAGAACACAACTCTCTGGATTGTTTCTTTAACATTTCTCTACATTTCTGACCCTACTACATAATTTAACATTTAAAATAAATTATCTCTACTTCAAAATACTTCCGTAATGACCCTTTACCTTCACATACTGGTAAGTTCACTTTGTTTGGTAAATACTTATAGCAGCCCAGTGCTGCCAAGAAATGTGTGCAAAACTTAAAACCCAGAGATTCAATCCTAGTGGGAAAGGCAACCAAGGAGTTCATTCTTGAACTGGGATGGAAGGTTTTGATGGCGGATCTCTGTTTACAGGTAGCTGGGGAGACAAGCACCAACTCCACTCACCAAATTTAATTTTCATTTTACAGCCTGCTGTACTTGCAAAACTATCTCTGTGGTTTGATCTCTAGACCTGTCTATCAAAGAAAAAGGAGATATTTGTCAAAACGTGTGAGAGGAGAAGTCAAAACCTTGCTTTAAAGTGGTGGTGGCACTATTATTTATTTTAACCCAGGGCTGTCATTAAGTTTTCTTGCACAGAATGCACTGAGAGTCACACCTCAAACAAATTTGTTACTTTGTGAGTAAACTGGACCTGTAACAGTCACATTGACCCATGTGCTTGTGTTTAAGGCTATGGCCCTTAATAACAGCTCTGTAAAGGTAAGGCCCTGGTCAAACGGCGCATGATAGTCGATGATATGGTAGTTGAAAAGTCAAACTATTATCAACATGATCAAACGGCTCAAAGGAGTTTGGGTGTCGCTTGCATGACGCTTGCAGGAGTCTCTGTGAAAATAGCATCATGAAAAGTTGTAAACACAATGCTATGTAGTATGACCTTTTCATCTATTAAGTTGGATATTTCTTTGTTGGTCCATTTGATCGCTTTCCTCTTTGACTTCCTGCACCCATCAATGTTGGGCAGAAACAGTTGACTGTAATCAGTTGGCTGTAATACTATCATCGACTATCATGCGCACACTCAAATGGCAAAAACTATCATTGACTATCATGAGATTTTTGAGCAGGTTCAAAATGAATTATTATTCACCGAAGTGGAGATGAATAGTGGTGGATATTTACCGAGCAGCATTGAAGGTAAATATCCACCACTGAGGTGAATAACTGTTTTAGTATATACCACACAAGCTGAATTAGCGGACCAAAACATTACTATGTGTGACAATAATTTATACCAACAAGCGGTCGGAGGTGAATAGTACTTGCTAATCACCTCTGAGTTAACCATTCAGAGCGCGTGAAAAGCAGTATTCACTTGTGTGGTATATACTAATGTGGTCAAATGATAGCGTGTGCTTCACCTAATTCATTGACTATCATCAACTATTATGCGCCGTTTGACCAGGGCTAAAGGGGTGTAACAGGCACTGTCATCTCTACATAAGAGTCCCACTGGGGTCATTAATTACACCATCACTGAAAGGTCAGATGTCAGTTTATATTGCAAGAACCCCTAAATCAGGAACAACACTGCTAGAAGCAGTTTGTTCCCCAATAACTGAGGAATCTACACAAGAGCTTGTATTTTCTTTTCTTTCTTCCCTACGCTTCTTTTTCTCTTGCTTCGCCAGTTCTTTTCTTTTCTTGTTGCTCAAATGAGTATTACCCGATTCTTGTCTGTTCTTTGATTTGTCCGTAACTTTGGGCCTTGCCCCTTGATGCTCGTAACTTTTCCTTGTTCTCTGGTCATTCTGTGATAAAGTTTCTTTTAAGCCTTCTATAAAATCTTGAAGAACCTCATTCTGTTCAACTGTTTGGTTTGAACAAGTCTGATTGTCTTCTTTAGTTCTTGATACTAATTCATGGTCATTTGCACTGCTCTCAGTACCACAATTAACACATGTTTCACTACTGCAACCACGATCATTTGTTCCATTGTTAGCAGAATCTGTATCAGACTGTTCTAGTTGGGACATATTACACTCACATGAACCCATGTCTTGAGCATTTTCACTCGATGATACAGTGTCAGTGGCAAAGAGGTCCTCAGAAAAACACCCTATAACAAAAGAAGTAAATGCAGTAAAATCCTTTTTCTTTTTCATTACTGTAGTTTTGCCATCCTCAGTTTACAAATGCTCATTAAATTTACCAACTATCCTGCAAAATAATTATTTTAATTCCACAAAATAGCACATGATCTACTAAATTCAGAGGATTTATTATTCCACAAGGTTGAGCAAAAATAATTAATCTTTTATTATTCAACACCATACATGTATGTATATTGGTGTACAATGTAGTAATAATTATTAACAACATAGCTTTTACTGAAAGAAGTGCAGAAAAGCTGGAAAAGGTGCCATTTTTCTCCCCGATACACAAAATTACATATATCACAGGATATCAGGTGTACGTGTAGGATTTATATCAAGTGCACCACCATGTGCTGAATTAGTAACACAATATTTACAAAGGAATGAAGAAATAATGAGAAAAGCTATGCATTAAAAAAGGCACCATAGGAGTGTTATAACAAATTAGGCTTTCTTATGAGATCCAAGATAATTATAAAAATATTAAATAAAAATATAAAACGAAGAGAAAACTTTGAATCAAGTGTCGCAAAAGTTTATCTCTATAGTACCTCTTACAAACTTTGTCAGAGTCTTGGATTTAATGCAAATGACAGTCATACTCTTAACCTGTACGAGGTACTGTATTAGACACACCAAGCTAGACATTCACTGGCAAATCTTCCTTATGCCACAAAGTTCCCAAAACAAAAAGAAACGTTTAAAAGATACCTGAGGTTTAATAGCACATATACTAAATAAATACATGTAGGCAAAACACAGATACCCTGGAGGACTGGGGTTACTGTTTCATCAGCTAGGCCCCTCCCCACAATTATGGCTTCAATACAGCTTGTTTGAACTTTTTGACGAAACATTTCCAACAAAAGCATTAGAATGACATACAACCCTAGAAAGCATTCTCCCCACTTTACTAAGACTGGTACCTATGATCATTATCACTAAAAAACCACTCCCTTACTCTAGCTTCTCCCCTAAAAACCCTGAGAAACGTTTTCCAACAATACTACCCTCTGGAGCATTTCTGCAAATTTGCTTGATCCCCAGTTTTCCTAAAAGCATTCTGATCCCACCCCATTACACTCAGAAGTCTTAGACACTAGACAGCAGCCATACAGAGCATTCAACCCAAGCCCACCATCCATTAAAACATACCTGTTTCTTCAGCAACATACATCAACTGGAGAACATAATTAATAGAAGCGTCAACATCATAATCATTATCCTCTAAGGCTTGAGCAATGGTAACCAGGTCCTAAAGGAAGATTTTAAAACAAAATGAAGTTTATTTTTGTCCCAGGAAGCTTTGACAACATAGCCATTTTGAGAGCTGAACCTTTTATCATAATTAAATTTTGCAATGTTTGCCCCACCTTACAGCCAGTTGCTGCCATGACCAGTTCCTCTGCAGTGAGGTTGTCACAGAAGTTGGTTGTTGATATTGCTGTCCCTTTTCTTTTTCCTTTTTCTTTGGACTTTCTCTCCTTTTTGTTTCCTAAAACTTGTATTTTTGTTGGCTAAACATAGAGTAAACTATATTAACAGCAGTAGAAAATAATAATTTGTTGTGTATTAGTATTCATATTCTGAGTATATCACTTTCTCTGTTTTCCTATATACATTCATGAGCAGAATTGGTATCCTTGATACCCCACAATCTGATTGGTTGATGGAGTGGGCAGGCTAATTCCTCTACCTGACCATGGTCACTGTAACAACATGAAACTAAGGATTTCAGACGATGCTGTGTAATTTTAGTATAAATCTACTAGCGTTCTATCACGAATGCCGTTCTCTGATTGGCTATGCTACTCGCTATCTATTCTGTGATAGATAGTGAGTAGCGGTTGTCAACAAAATTCAGCCCGTTTCTTCATGTTTACGAAGTGTCTGTGAGGAGGATTTGGATAATTTACTTGTTAAGTTTTGAACAACTAGTAGATTTATACTAAAACAATTAGATTATTCTTTCTCGATTTCTATGCGTGATAGCTGATTTGGGCTGGGCCCTCATCAGCTATCACGCGATAGAAATCTCGAGCTCATAATCTAATTGTTAAATAGCAGATTAGTTTCACATGATTAGCCCTCTAAGCCCTGTGACCAATATGAATAATTATTCTCCTCACCAAACTTCAGATATGTCTTATGGTCAGATAAGTTGGGAGAATCTGCTCAATCATCAACTGAAGGTATTCTATCTCTAGTGATCATTTTTTTATTCTCATGAATTTTATGCTTAATCAAATAGTAGCAATGCAAGGAGAACTGACATGCTGATCACTGAGCACTAGGGGTTGATTAGTGTTAAAGAACTTTCCACTGCTAAATTTTGCTATCATTCTAACACGTTTGTGATCACATGACAATAACAGCCACAACCCATGTAGCACCTGTTAGGCCTGAATAGACTAAGGCAAGACCCTGATGTAACCATTGATCTTGACCATTGCAGGCACATTTCCTTCGCCAAGCAGCAAGTTTGTAGCCTGTGTCACAAACATAATTTAATCCCAGTTAGTAATGTCTGTGAAGCAGTGCCAAACTCCTTGTTCTTTGCACCAGAACGTGAGTAGCACTATGATTGGCGTGTCAACAAAAGTAATTATCAATAGCCAATTAGGGTGAAGGGAAATCTGAAATGCACTTGCGGTAATTATTGAGTCCGCTGGGGGTCCAAAACAAGAAATTCAGTGCTACTTCGCAGACACTACAGTAACCAGTGATAGATTACATCTGCGCACGACTCAAGCTACAAGTTTGCTACACAGTCATATGAAATTTGATGAAATGGATCAAAAGTGCAAGTCAGCCCTGCAGGGAAAGAAATTTGCCTTTTACACTCTAGCTTTCAATCTGTAAACCTTCAGCCTACTCCTACAGCACAGTCAACAAATAATAATACCGGTAATAATAATATATCGTTTATTTGCCACATTGCAGAATTAACTGAATTATTAAAGGCCTAAAAATGTACAATCAATAAATAATTAAGACCACTACTACTACATTGTATAAGTCTTCTGACTACACATAATTTAAAAATCATGACTGCCTATTATCTAACAGCACTCACCATTGCAGCAGCAGAAGCAAGCATGCATTGATTGAGTTTAATCCAAGCAGGTTCTGTGGTGTTATCACTGATGTGTCTCACAGATGAGTAATGTTCACCATTGTGGTATGATATATGGAGCTCACGAACGTCTCCGTTCTTGCGATAATCTGCTCCATAAATCACCCACCGAGGTTCATTCAGTTGATGAATAACAATGTTCACTCCATGATTTCTTGCAAAAGCCACAATGCTATCATTTCCACCATAGGTAGTTAGTTTTGATAAATCTTGTACTGAAAAGTAAACAAAGGGAAGTGAATATCTCAAACAATATTGGAAGCTAGTTGAATCAGAATGCCTCTGTTGTGGCCCAAATATGTTTTCCTGGGCTGAGTTGCTTGAAGCATGGCCAGCACTAACCATTGGTTAAGCTGTATTAAAACCTGTAGATTGTCATGGTATTTTACACCAGTTAGCGCTAACCATGCTTCAAGCAACTGGGCCCAGGTTTCAACATTTTTAAACCATTCTCATAAATTGAATTTTTTCTTGAATTTTTAAACCAAGAACAAATTCATTCAAATTACACACTTAACTCTTTAACCCCTAAGGGGTCTCCCTTTGATGAGTAAAATCATCTGGCGTTAGACAAAGTAAAATCTACAAGTCACTCTTAGGGAGGAAAGGGTTATTATTTAGGGAGATGGTGTTTAACCCTTTAGCCCCTAAGGGGCTTCCCTTTGATGAGTAAAATCGTCTGGCCTTAGACAGAGTCAAATCTATAAGTCACTCAGTAGGGAGAAAAGGGTTAATGAGTGTAATTATTACATTCCTTGAGTCAGCCCTTTCCTCCCTAAGAGTGACTTAGGGCCTGTTCACATGGAGGTGGGGGACTCCAGGAAGGTACACTGTAAGGTACCCCGCCTTGGTGGTGTTACCAATCTCTCCATACAATCTCTCTTTATTTCTTGATCACATGTGAAGTGAGGTACCTCACCGAGGCAGGTTGCCCGGTCAGCCAGGGTGGGTAACCTGCTTAGCTGGGGTGAGTTTTCTCCCTGTGAATGCTGGAGGTGGGTTGGGGTGATGTTCATCCGGGGAATTGTCTCTAAATTCTTTGTTAATATAATTACGTACTTAGCGACCACACGATAGCATTTTAAACCTCACCTCAGTGCCCCAGGGTTGCATGTGAAGGCCAGCTTATTTTTACC
Organism: Pachyseris speciosa; assembly: GCA_016490735.1. NCBI lineage: Eukaryota > Metazoa > Cnidaria > Anthozoa > Scleractinia > Pachyseridae > Pachyseris > Pachyseris speciosa. Next base: position 175,350 of record JAEMWC010000879.1, read on the forward strand.
ACCGACGATTTAGGTGGGATACCTCACCTTCCTGGGGTCCCCCACCGCCATGTGAACAGGCCCTTAGTGGAGCACTATACTCATAGGAACCCATGAATTGCACTTTTCTCATGGTAATCATACCTAGCGGTATTGCTTGTGGATGAGTATGCACGATGACGCAAACAATTTCCCCATCATGGCAGCCATACTCTAGCTAAATAGGTTGAAGCCTTTCAGTTAGTTTACAGCGTACATGTACATCTTTGATATTGGACATCCATGTTATGGTCAATTGGCACCTGTCAAAACAAGGTATCTGCTGACCAGTATTATGTGACCATATCATGGACTCAAGTTTAGAGCTCATCAAGGTCAGTGTTTTTTTTTTTTTTTGAGTTGACCACTGCCCAGGTACTGGTTTTCAATTGAATTGCAGGCTCATGCCAGGTTAACTTATTGTAATCAGGGCACCCAAACCAAACAAGTCTTAATTTTTCATGCACTTTCTTAGGCTCTATGTGGCCACAAGGCCATATGCTACAGCTTACATGTAAGCTCTTTACAGTCAACACTTGACATCTTTACATGGAAAACAGTTTGGAAAATATGATGCTGGTAAGAATAAATAACCTGGGAGCTCCACATTATTTAGGCTTGGCTAAATCTTTATATTAGATTCAACTAAATGTCTAATGCCAGATGATTTTACTCATCAAAGGAAGGGTTAAAAAGCTATCTCCCTTACAAGTTGGATTACATAATGATCCAGACAGTATCCTTACCCCTTTTAAGGACCCCTCCCCCCACCCCATCAAGTTCCACACTTTCCTTTAAAAGGTTTGGATTCTAAGATCCCTTATCAGTTATGCCGCTAAGAATTTTCAGGGACCTCCCCTTGGGAGAGTTCATTAGCCTGGATATTCTCTGGGAATACTGAACCATGTAATACTTTCACAATATTATGCAATTTATTATCTTTTTAGATAAAAGACTAATACACAAGCTTGTAAAAAGTTTTAACTTTAATTAGCTCATGAAGCCAGCTGGTAAATGACCAAAATTTCCACATTGTTCCAAGGCACGCTTCTAGTGGTTAGAGCTTCCTGACGTTGCAGACAATTTCTTTATTGCCTAAGGCCTAGTTTAAACATTGCATTTTATGTACATGAGCCAAACCTAATGCTGATTTGAGTTCTTAATTCAGCTCTTAGATTACATGCATGTACAGCTGTACATGTAAAATGCTACATTTAAACCAGGCTGTTACTTTTGCTGCGAAATTCTGAAAATTTCTGATCTAACCGCTGACTGGTTTAAGCTCAGTTAGTAGAGCACTGGACCAGCAGGGTTTTCATTAAGAATTGTAACTTAACAGGAGAACGGTGTAAAGTAACAGGAGAATTATCATGAAAGGGCAAAGCTCTTTCAGGGAGCAAGCAAAATTTTAAGCAGGAGATTTCTGCGTAGTAGCCAGAGAATTCTCCGATCTCCGATGCCTAATGAACACCCTGCTGGACTACTGTGCAGGAGGTCGAAAGTTCATACCCTGGCCAGATCAGCACTCGATCAGGGTCTTTACATAATTGAAGACAACTGAAGTGCCAACCCTTAAATGTCTGTCCTAATTTGATATTATCCCTGAAAAGCCCTGATAGGGAGAGGATAATTAAGTATGTATGTATGTATGTATGTATGTATGTATGTACAGGTGTATGTAAACATTCTCTAGATAGATTGCTTTCTCCATACCTTTCCCTGACTATGTTATTTGATACATGTATATCATTCTATACAGCTACACAATACATTATTAGAAATTTAGGATGAAGTCTGGCATTAACCAAAAACCTGTTTTTCACTAAATCAATCCATTAATTACCATGACAACTTCACACCGATTTAAGTGTGTACCCCAAATTTTGGGTTGTTAAGAATTCATGTATTCAATCTATTGTTCTGGATTCATTGCTTATTCCTGTCGAACATTTGACGATTATGTGGCACCTTTTGCGAAGGCCGCAAACCTTTGAAGTAGGCGAGATATTTTTCCTTTGTTTGAAATTTTCTAGTTGGATGATTTTTTAATCTCCTTTGTTATTCGGTCGATGACAGCTCACAGTGTAAGCTGGAGAATCAAATAACAATTGTAAGCTCCGACGGAGGGTTAACGCTCGAAACGTCAGCTAATCGAATCCCTGTATGGTGGTCAATTTACATTATCAACTCCGTTGATAAACCAAACAATTGTAAGCTACAGGTAAACCTCCCACCTGATCCCAGATGAACATGATGATGGATAAGCATATTTTTGTAAGCAGTTTTTTTTTAACTGATCAGCATGATGTATAGCTTTCTAAGCTTTTGGAAACCTTATCTCTGAATCCAGATTGCGCTGGTCAGAAGTTTTCATAGAATGTGATACAGAACGTCTGGATGGCATCAGATTTCTATTTCTGGTTGCCTTTGCCTCCATTATCGCCAATTCCCGAGAATATTTTTCCATGGTGAATAAAAACATTGACAATCGATCGCCGCTTTGGCTTCAGACTTCACGTTGCGAGATCTATGCTAACCGCATAATTACAAATGCCACAACGCAATTGGTCAGTTCGTGTCGGTTGTTATGACAACTAGCGGATTCGGTCATGTACGATGCATTGAAGTACCCAAACACGCATTTAATCTCGAATCTCGATCGTAAAGCTGAAACCTCAACCTGAAAATTTTCAATTATTGGCGTATTAAAGATGGAGTAAATGAATATTAGAATGGAGAAATGGATAACTCATCGCATATGGAAACTTGGCCTCAGAACTTCAAGCCAACTTTGATCGGCGACTCAAAGTTCTTCGAAATCAACAAATCCCTTCTTGTTGCTCTCGGAGTAAAAGTCCATGTATTTCCACTTTGGATAACTGAAACAAGTCATTTAAGATCTCTTTTTAAAGCTCTCAAAGCGAACTGTTTCCATAGATGTGGATCAAAGTTGGACGTGCTTTACGAATAACGTTGACGCATGGAAACTCTGTAGTGATTTTGCCGCCTTCATTCACATGTCAACAACAAAAGGATATCTTCTTGAAATTTACAATTTGCAACGCAAGAAGTGTGACGCTTGAAGTTAAAAACATGAATTTCCACTTTGGATAACCGAGACAAGTCATTTAAGATCTCTTTTTAAAGCTCTCAAAGCGAACTATTTCCATAGATGTGGATCAAAGTTGGACGTGCTTTACGAATAACGTTGACGCATGGAAACTCTGTAGTGATTTTGCCGCCTTCATTCACATGTCTACAACAAAAGGTAATCTTCTTGAAATTTACGATTTGCAACGCAAGAAGTGTGATGCTTGAAGTTAAAAACATGAATTTCCACTTTGGATAACCGAAACAAGTCATTTAAGATCTCTTTTTGAAGCTCCCAAAGTGAACTATTTCCATACATGTAAATCAAAGTTGGACGTGCTTTACGAAAAACGTTGATGCATGGAAACTTGGCAGTGATTTTGCCGCCTTTATTTACATTTCAACAACAAAAGGATATCTTCACAACTTCACTACTTTGTTCTAGTCTTTTCAATTGGTTTCAAGGGCTTCCGGACTAAAATCTCACCTTTTTTAAAGAGAGTGCAGCCGAACTTATTTGCCGCTACTTCGGTAATCCTCGAACACTACTCCGACTGACTCGAACTCAATGCCCAGAGGAATATAGTTGCGCCTTCAGGCAAGAAATACAGCAGTTTCACCCTTTTCGCAATGACACACTTAAATCGAGGTGAAGTTGTAATGACTGACACTTACAGTGTTTATCAAATGAAACATTGTCCTCCATAAAAGGTTCAAAGTCTCCTTTGTGATCCCTTATGTATTGAACAGTTTCTCTTCTGTGTCTGGCATGTGTTGTATGATCTCCATCAAGCTGATCTCCAAGGGACCGGAAAAGGCAATTTCTAAAATTAATGTTGAAATGACAAGAATTTGCAGACATTGGAGAAATTCTCATCAGGCTTGCTCATATATAAAAAGATGACCCTTCCTCCAATTTGGCAATACAAGAGCATTACAGTAGTTTGATTGTCTACCTCTTGGACAGAGGTATGTTTCATAGTGTAAATAAAATTAGTACCTTCCCAACAACAACTACTTAGATTCTTGTATATTCATATTCATTTACAAACAAAATACAGTTAAATACTTTTATTGCTACATCTCAGATTTAAAATAACCCACAATATTAGCATGAAGATCACACAAACAAACACATTACTGCTCAGACAGCATTTTCAAACAAATTTCCAGTGAGTCGAATTGTTCCAGTCTATGATTAAGTATTCTTTGGTGCTGTCTGTTGTGCTAATGAAGTGAACCCTGACTTTTGAGTCACTCTGTGAAATATGAAATCCAACCAAGGCATTGAAATGAAAGTTTTCAAAATTGGTGGTCTTTGTCATACTGTGGGAGCACTAACTGCCGGAAAAAAAAAATCACCTGTTTAATTATAAGGGCAAATATATAAAAGAACTTTGCAAGTAGCTGTTGATCATGAGTAATGAACATGTCATCGGATTACCCGAGGGGTCGACCCCCGGGCTAACCAGGGGATTGAAAAATCAGTCAAGCAAACTTGAGAAATTTCCCTGTGGGGTTGGGGAATCTCTCAAGACAAACTCCCCTGGGTTAGGAGTCTCTCAGCTGAAAATCCCCATGACATCCTTTTCAAACTTCCCCCACCCCTAATCTTTGATAGTAAAACAATGTCAAGATTTTCCCCTACCCTTGAGCAAAGAATCCCATCCATCTCCTTGTATTCCCCCACTTATCTCCCTGGTAGGCCCAGCTAGCTAGTTAAGCTTATAATAAGCACCTACCAAGTACCAGGAGTGACAAACATATGTACAGGAAGTAGTGTACATGAGATTTCTCCACTTACCCGTCTCCTGGGATATCTTTAATTTTCAAACCCAGCGCCTCTAACTGGTTGGGGAAGCTGGCAAAATTTTCATCTTCTTCCAGATACTCCTTTGCTTTCCTCTCTTTCTTCAAAGCATTTCGCCTCACTCGATCGTCTCGTTTCCTTTCGAGATCATCTCGGCGTTGGCCTTTAGTTTGTTTCTTGTTTGCTCCGTTCTTGGTCATAACGAGATTTTTTCGAACTTGTAAACTGACTTGTTTCTTTCCTCGTTGAAACCGAAAGGATCTGAAACATCTGCACAAAAATTTCGTACAAGAACCCTCCCAGATATAAACTGTTTACCGTAAAAGAATTGGATTTATACTTCTAATAATAAGGAAACACAAAAGGAGCTATAAATAGCTTGCTCTTCCAGAGGTAAACACTGCAGCTGCAAGTTCATCCGCCATGTTGCTTTTGGTGGTGCAATCAGTATTGAGTCTCGCTTCAGTGCGGATTACACGAATGGAAAATATATCCTAGTTCCTAGGCCTCTCTCTGTCTCTTGTTTCGGGTCACGTGGTCCGGGCAGAAAAGCGGGAGTGGCCCAGACAAAAATCCGAAAAGTGAGATTAATGTTTCGAATTCAGTTTTTTCTTGAAGCGAAATTTTCTGCCAAAAACACCCTCACCGTGGAAACTCTGAAGTCCATTTTTTTTTCAGGCTTCTTTACGCAATTGCATAAATTGCTTTCACAACTGCGAGGATCATTCTTCATTTTAATAATTTCATTTTCGCAGTTCATATATAATGTATTTCATGTATCATTCACACTCATTTCTTTCACAGGAACATATGAACCCATTATTGACCTGCTCCAAACGTCAGTGGCTTCATAGCTCAGTTGGTTAGAGCAACGCACCGGTATCGCGAGGTCACGGATTTTTTTTTTTTTTTTTTCAGGCTTCTTTTCACAATTGCATAAATTGCGTTCACAACTGCGAGGATCATTCTTCATTGAATTTCATTTCTGCAGTTCATATATGATTTATTTCATATATCATTCACACATCAATTTGACTTCACTTGAGTCTTAATTCTTACTAACCCATTTCCTGGAATATCTTTCATTCTCAAAGTCCCCAGAGCCTTTCACTAGCTGTTGAAGCTGACACAACTTTCCTCTTCGTCTAGATGCTCCTTCAATTTCCTCCCTTTTTTTTTCAAAGCCGCTGTGTCTCGTTAGAACGTCTCATTCCTTTCGAGATCTTCCCGCCCTTGAACTTTCTTTTCAATCTTTTTCTTTTCTTTCTTTCTTTTTTTTTTTAACTTGTTTACGCCGTATTTGGTCATCACAATATTTCAGGAGATATTTTCTTAGCGACCAAAAACGACCTGTTTCCTTTTCTCGTTCGTCGACTTAAAAGATTTCTCACTGCATTGTTTTGTTGCTGCCTTTGCGTCAAGATGTACCGTAGTTGGACTTTCAGGTTGTCTGGAAAGCAAACTTCAAATATTCTGTAAACATACCAATTCCCGCAACAACCAAAGTGGCTATGAGCCACTGAACTCGGAAAATGAATTATTAGGCACTCGAGTGTTTATGGTTTTGATCCCTTTGTTGGTAAACGTCACTGCAATTTCCAAACGAGAAGCGTGACACTTGCATTACATTAATGTGTGATCATGGTGCTAATAAAATTCTTGGCTTGCACGTGACGTTAGAAAAAGAAAAAATTAAATATTTTGAGGTTTTACCTTCATCAGGTTAAAGACAATTTAAAGGTATATCTGCTGGCCTGTTTTCAGCTCGGTAGCATGCTTTGTTTTGAAAATAGAGCAGTTTGAATTTAGAATTTTTTTTACAATGCGTGACATCCTGGTTGCGTCTGAGAAACATATCACGTACATGAAAATATCGATTTACGTTGTGTTTTCGAGTTCTGAATAACCAATATGTTGAGAGAAGTGTCTATGCGAATGTTTTGAAGTTTAGCAGAGAGAAAAAATCTTTTGCGAGAGCTAAAGTGAGCTCCAGATGTTTCCAATGGATTTCCGGTCGCCATGTTTCCTGAGAGGAACACCAGCATGGCGTCTCCATACTAAACACTACAATTTTGAGTGGTACCCTTTACCGAATAACTCGAGTTCGGAATATCGCACAACCCTGAAACTTTGATACGTTGTTTATTTATTACTCTTCTACACTATCTCAGTTTCTTGACTTAATTTATTGAAAGATATGCGATTTTATCTTTTATTTGCGTGATACTTGCGTGACGTGCAAGCCAAGAATAGTCTCCTTTGTAGCCGCTCGGACCGAAGTCACGCAACGCTCCTCGCCCCTGCGTGACTTCGGCCCAAGCGGCTGCAAAGGAGACTACTAATAAAAAGAAGCAGTATTTTTGACAGGAAGAGTATCTAGACAGTTCAGCGGCATATAACATAACAACCTAAAGTAGACTCACGTAACGCCCCCGAGGGAAAAAAATTTCCCGGAAGTCTCGTGACACGGCCGGGTAGAATACTAACTTCTATTTGTGATCAGTGCTAAGAAAACAAGATGAGAAGAAGAAACTTCAGTCTTTGCGGACTATATCTCTTTTTGTTTGCCATCGTAGAAGGTACGTACGAAGTGTAGCAACCAACCGTCATCAAAATTACAAAATGAGGAATTATCAATCCTTTTGAGATTTTCGTTAAGATAGTTATTGGAGCAGCCGAAGACTTAACGTAGATCGAAGGAGACTCTGCTCGCAGGGTAGCACACACCTGAATCTGCGCGAGACTTTTTGAATATTCATCTTCTTTTATCTCTTTGATTCTTGACTTTATTTATTCAATGGTTTTGATGATGGTGTGACAGTGAAAATTGGCAAGTCAATACGGCAAGGACTCAGTTTGCGATTTTCCCGTAACGACCGAACGGTATAGGTTTTTAAGTTGTTTATAATGTGGCTAAAAAAAGCGGTTCTAAAGAAAATAAAAAGTATTCATTATTACACACGATTTATAGGTATTCACAAACCTCCCTGCGGACAAGTAAACATTGCATAAGTTTAGATAATCTGACAACTGCCAAAAAAAGTCTTAAGATTCTAAACGGAAAGTTAATGTTCCGGAATGTTTACATATATTTTTTTTACGTTTGAGCCCGTGCATATCATAACCTACCAAGCAAGCAATTCTTGCTCAACCGGCTCACAGATTAGAAAGCATGATTACCATATCCCTGATTAGTTCAGTCTCGTGAATGTATCTGAAATATTATTAACATTATCGAATGTACGAATTCTTCTTTCATTTGCAATGAAATTAACAGTTTCAACTTGAATTACACTTTAAGCCTGCATTATCTGTTCGTGCTTCGATCGTTATTCGACCTGCTTTTTGATTTTATCCACCATTTACCTAGTTCATGAACAAGCAGGTATACCATGGTGTATAGACCTAGAAAAAATGAGAGAATTTGAATGCTGTACTAAGCCTACTATCGGCTGAACATTTTTTAAGTTGTTACAAATTGGTGACACGGTTAACATTGAAGTCGTTATTATTCGAAGCATTTACAGTGACCTGGAGGAGGTTGGAGGTCAAGAACAATGAGTATCATTGACTGACTAGCTGAAATAGCTCAATGTCAAGGCAAATTCGCAATGTTTCTAGTGTACGCGCGCACGAGCGCTCGCTGAATGACGCCATAAATTATGCGCAGTAACGATGCGCCATGCAATTGAGAGGAATCACCTTAAACGAGACCCGACGCCAGCACTTCAACGAAAACTCAACGGCAAACTACTTTCAGTTAAGAAAGCTGACGTCAGTGACATTCGACGCTACAACAGACTGAGGTGCCACGTGCCACAACCACCGAAACTTTACGGACTGCCCAAACTACACAAACCTAACATACCTATGCGACCCATAGTCTCGTTCTGTGGTTCGCCGACTTACCAACTGTCTAAATACCTGACTACTATACTGAAACCACTGACCGACGAGTCACGACACAAACTACAGTCGACTGAAAACTTTATTGACGCCATTAAGACAGCACAAGTACCTGACGACTACAAACTAGTGTCTTTTGATGTGAAATCACTGTTCACCAGTATTCCACTCCAACTGGCTCTAGACTGTACTGAGACCGCCATCAAGAACTCCACGTTACAACTGCCACTACCAACAGACGACTTAATGGACTTACTGAACCTTTGCCTTACGTCTACCTACTTTCAGTACAACAGCAAACACTACAAACAGTTGCACGGGACAGCTATGGGCTCACCAGGTTCCGTTGTATTAGCAGAGATCGTCATGCAAAACATCGAGGAACAAGCCCTTGCGACTTACGAACTAACGCTGTCGCTCTGGCTACGCTACGTCGACGACACTTTCACAGCTCTACACAAAGACGAATTCGACGATTTTCACGAACACCTCAACAGACAGAACGCCCACATACAGTTTACCAAGGAGATCGAGGAAAATGGTAAGATACCTTTTCAAGACTGCCTTGTTAGCCGTGACAACAACAGACTACAGACGATAGTTTACAGAAAACCTACACACACTGACACACTACTTGACGAATCATCTTACAACCCTACTTCACACAAAGCAACGACAATACGGACCTTAACGAGACGAGCGCAACTAGTTTGCGACTCGAGCGACAGTTTAGCAGACGAACGCAAATACTTAGACAACGTTTTCAGTAAGAACAACTACAACCGAGACTTTGATAGACGCAACACTTACAGGACAGAACCAAACGCTACGAACGCTAACCCGACACCAGTCACTACAGCGACTATACACTACATCAAAGGAACTTCTGAGACCATTGCACGGATACTACAACCTTATCCGTGTCGCTCACAGACCCATCACAACTTTACGACAATTATTGACGAACGTTAAGGACAAAGACGAACCAAAGGACAGACAGGGAGCAGTTTACAAGATCGAATGCTGCGACTGTCAGGCCACTTATATCGGTGAGATTGGCAGACATTTGAACGTAAGACTGACTGAACACAAACGAGCGACGAGAAATGGTGACATCAACAATAACATTGCTGGGCACCATTTACTGACAAACCACACAATCGACTGGGACTCTGCTAAATGCATTACCTACTGTATTAACTACCACCAACGGATCGCACTGGAAAGTTGGTTTACTAACTTAGAACAGACACCACTGAACCGTTGTCAACAGCTTCCCGCACCTTACAAACGACTTATTGACGATAGAATAATAATAATAAATAATAATAAAGGTTTATTAGCATTCCAAAATGAATTGGCTCTTCTATGACACACCGACTAATTTGACTAACAATACACCTACGAACATTTGACTAACAAAAGACGGATCGAAACGCACCAATCACGAATTACAGTCTTCTATAGACACACCGACTAATTTGACTAACAATACACCTACGAACATTTGACTAACAAAAGACGGATCGAAACGCACCAATCACGAATTACAGTCTTCACAGCCAATAACATCATGGCTTAACTGACAGACGACCAATAACATCACGACTTCGTTGACCAATCACATCAACGACCAGAGTACTTATACCATCTCGTGACGTTACTCCAATCACTTGACTCTGATGATGACTTCCGCTCAGGTTGTCGAAACGTCAGTCAATGTCACCACAAACAGTCATTCTCAGGACTACACTCACCCGGACGATCGTGCTTTACTTAGTTATGATATGACTCCTGGGTTCAAACCATTTACGATTTTATGTAAATTCTTCGAAAAATTTTCTATTGTTTTGAGCTTCAACATGGCCGCACTGTCACGTGGATGCAAACCAAGAATCAATTTCCAAAACAAAGTAATTTCAAATCAAATGAAGAATGATCCTCGCAGTTGTGAACGCAATTTATGCAATTGCGAAAAGAAGCCTGAAAAAAAATTCAGGACTTCAACGGGGTTTGAACCCGTGACCTCGCGATTACCGGTGCGATGCTCTAACCAACTGAGCTATGAAGCCACTGACGTTGGGAGCAGGTCAATTGTGGGTTCATATGTTCCCGTGAGAGAGATGAGTGTGAATGATATATGAAATGAATCATATATCAACTGCGGAAATGAAATCAAATGAAGAATGATCCTCGCAGTTGTGAACGCAATTTATGCAATTGCGAAAAGAAGCCTGAAAAAATTCAGGACTTCAACGGGGTTTGAACCCGTGACCTCGGGAGCAGGTCAATTGTGGGTTCATATGTTCCCGTGAGAGAGATGAGTGTGAATGATATATGAAATGAATCATATGAACTGCGGAAATGAAATCAAATGAAGAATGATCCTCGCAGTTGTGAACGCAATTATGCAATTGCGAAAAGAAGCCTGAAAAAAATTCAGGACTTCAACGGGGTTTAAACCCGTGACTCGCGATTACCGGTGTGATGCTCTAACCAACTTCTTGTCGCCCTAGCTTAGCATGATTTAAGTTATGCTTGGTGAGATGAAGATTTAAACGGAATATTTTGCGGACCAAACTATCTTTAGTGTCGAGTGATTTAAACCATTGCGTCAACTGACCAATGACCAGTGAAGATTAATTGAAAATTATATGAAAATTATATGAAAAAAAGAAAAAAAAAAGGGCAACGCAACTGAAAAAAAGATCCACGAGCTGTCGATCTTTTTCATAAAGGACCTCCCTGTTGGATTCAACTTGAGGGACGAATTTAGGGCATTTCCTTCTCTTCTCGTGAAAAAAAAATTGAAAATGTTATCATAGTGGGGCAAAATAAACAGACACGTTTATAAAGGAGAAAACAATGTCGGATAAAAAAAAAAAAAAAATAGTAATACACGAGCACACATAGACACAACACTATCGAACAAACACTGGTCTCCCTTTTTTTTCGTTTGTGTGGAAGAACCATGAAAATAACTGAAATAACCACAGTCTCTTCGTTAATTAATGCTCTTAAATCGTCGACGGCAAAGAGCCAGGAGAGGAAATCAAAGTGGCTATGAACCACTGAACTCGGAAAATGAATCATAAACCACTGGCGGGTATATGGTTTTGATTCCTTTGTTAGGAAAAGCTAGTGAAAGCTTAAAAAGAGAGGCGTGACATTTGCATTAAATTTTATATGCAAGTGTGAAATTACGAGTAACAGCTCTTTGTCTTCTGTTTTGCTTATCCCTTACAAAATTATCAAAACAAAGCAAGTTCTCTCCTCTTCTGCATATGTTTTATTAGTCTTTTGTAGTATCTTGATGCAATTTGCTATTTCATTTGGCCGTTCAGTTCTTTGATTATAGTTTTGGTTGTACAGTATAGAGCGTTTTCAGTCACGCAAGTAAAAAAATTAAATTATCAACCATTCAATAGATAAAGTCAGAAATTGTGATATTATAGAAGAGTAATAAATAAACAACATGCCAAAGTCTCAGGGCCGTGCGATATCCCGTACTCGAGTTATTCGGCAAAATGGACCACTAAAAATTATAGTGTTCTGTATGAAAAAGCCATCTTGGCGTCCCTCTGAGTGACACCAAGATGGCGACCAGAAACGAGTTAAAACATATGTTTCTTACTCTAGCTATATCAAAGGCTTTGTTCTCTCTGTTAAGCTTTCAAACATTCACATAGAAACTCATAGACGCTTCTCTTACCATGTTGGCTTTTCAAACCTCAAAAACACACGGTTAATCGATGTTTTCATGTAAGTGACATGCTTGTGAGCAGACATCTTTATGTCACGCACTGTGAAAACCTCTAAAATTCAAACTCCTCTATTTTCAAAACAAACAAGCTACCGAGCTGAATATATGCAAGCAGGTACATTTCTAAAATGTATTTTACGTGATAAAGATAAAAATGCAAGTCTGTTTACTTTTGAATTTTAGTTTTTTATGACGTCACATGAAATCCCTCTATATAGCGTTTTCAGTCACGCAAGTCAAAAAATAAAATCATCAACCGTTCCGTATCAAGAAAAGCGGATCAAATTTGATAACAATAGGCTTTGATCTAAGACCTAGATTCCTGTTCTAGATAAAGTCAAGAAATTGTAAAATTATAGACGAGTAATAAATAAACAATATGCCAAAGTCTCAGGGCCGTGCGATATCCCGTACTCGAGTTATTAGGAAAAATGTACCACTCAAAATTATAGTGTTTTGTATGGAAACACCTTGGCGTCCCTTTGAGGGACGCCAAGATGGCGGCCGGAAATCTCAAAGGCTTTGTCCTCTCTGTTGAGGTTTCAAACATTCACATAGACGCTTCCCTTACCATCTTGGCTTTACAAACCTCAAAAACACGCCGTGAATCGATGTTTTCATGTAGGTGACGTGCTTGTGAGCAGACATCTTTGTGTCACGCACTGTGAAAAACTCTAAACTTCAAACTGCTCCGTTTTCAAAACAAAGCAAGATACCGAGCTGAAAACATGCAAGCGGATACATTTCTAAAGTATCTTTCACGTGATGAATATAAAAATGCAAAAGTCTGTTTGAAAACCCTCTATACGCGGTTTGGTTACGCGGAATATATGACAAGCCGGCACTGGTCAGCGATGTACAAATCGAAAGAGCGAAGGATCAAAGGACTGACATCAGCTTCACACCTACAACTCTGAAAATTGGCAAATTGCAATTTTCCGAGTTAATAAAAGGGAGACATAAGAAGACAGCGACTATGCTGTGGCAAAAACTTGGCAAAGTTTAATAGCTCAAATTTTTGCGTTTTTTATTCAAATGCAGGAAGATAAATTTTGTTTGTGTTGCCTCAACTTAAGAGATTAGGGCAGACTGATGCACACAATAGAAGCTTGAACTCAAAAAACACAAGACCTGACTAATATCAAATTTAAGATAACAAATGAAGTAGTCAAGGTTATGCCGCAAGACTCCGGTAGATGTCAACTGAGATAGCAGTATTCCTTAGTGATTTTGATAGGATAGACATCAATGGGAAAAGTATCTGAGAGTCCAGCTGCATGTACCAACCCAAAGTAGACTCGAGTAACGCCCCCATGGGCAATAGCGACGCGCACTATTACTATAAATAGATTTTGTCACTTTAGTCCCCCGCCGTGACTCAGACAAACATTGCAGTTCGCTAAAGGAAAATGTGTAGGCGCGAGTGACAATTTTCGAACAAAAACACGAAAGAATCGGTAAAATCGTGGTATTTGCTTTCCAGAAGGGCGATAAATGGTTAGCACCAAACACTGCTGTTTGCGTGAGTGGAAAACGGACTGGAGGTATCCAAAAAAATGCAAAAATCCCTCTGATTGACAAGAATCTGGGTATTTATTCCATTCCCAAAAGCTTCGCAACAGACATATTGGGAAGTGCGAACGTTGGCTAATCAGGGGCACCCAACGAGCCAAATCAACCAAAAGCTGTCAAAAGCCATTTTTAAGTGCCTTATGGTGTTTGAAGTCTGTTTAAAGCGATGTTTTCATAAGCTAGAAAAAGTTCATCTGTTCGGATTCCCTAGCTGAAATTTTAATTGCCCGAAAATGTTAGGGAACAAAATCTTCCTTTGAGAAAAAGCAAGCTGAAACTACCTTTCCACGAACTTTCTAGAGAACTATTTTCTCTCCGAAAATGCTAGCTGACGTTTTTGACTGCCCAAAACAGCAATTACGACCTTTCCGAAAACCTCAGGCGTTATGATTTCCCAATTTCGAATCTTTTAGGCTTCGTTTTAGTTACGAAAATCCGAGTGCACCCCCAAATCGACGCCGAAAGCGCAAGGCGAATCACCCTCCACCGAACAGATATCTACCGAAACTTGTCGTTGGGTGCCCCTGGCTAATAGCTTGTTCACGGGAATTCTTTACAGAGAGAAACATCTCCCGGCCAGAAATACATACATTTGTGCCGTAAGCTTCTCTTTGTTCACTTCACTGGCCCAGAGAAAACGGTCCCACTACTAAATTTTCCGATCCACTGAGCAAATCTCACACCAAACAATGCGCGTGTCTGCCCCAACTGAGAAAGGCCCCAGAAAACAATACCAGAGCCACTGGCAAAGATAGAAAACCTAATCGACAAGAATTTTGCCAAATCTATACCAACTAACATGTTAGGAAAATCTATAACGTTCGACAGCGAAGGTAGCCTGCGAGCAAGTCTCTCGGGGCTTGTTCGCAATGCTCCCAGAGTCGTGAGTAGTCTGTGCTACGATAAAATCGCCGGGGCGGATTCCAGCTCTTATGGAACACTTCGTTGCGAAGATCACACAAATAAATTCTGCTTAATTTTCTCGACCACGTTTTCCCTTTGCATACCATCAACTATTGGACTTGTAAGGATTCTTCTGCAATGGAAAATGCAAAAACTGGTCGAACAAGTGAGTTTTCGATAAGATAGAGACTACATGTATTTATCTGTTTCCAGAAAGGAAAATCGAACAATCATACGTGCACAAAATTTTCACTGCGTTCATTCAGCTGATTTATGTAAGCTTAACATTTAGAGACATGCAAAATGCCATTTTTCCGCAGTTAGCCCAACTCAGGAGGTTCCTTTAATACTCGGATCAAGCGTGTGGTGATGTCCACTCTTTCATTCTCTGATGCAGTCGGACAGAAGTTCATCGCATTTTCCACTCAATTTGAAACCCCGGCACTTCAACCACCGTTTTAAACTGTCCCACAGTGTTGTCTTCTGGTTCTCTTCAAAATCTGGAGAAGGGAACATCGTCATCTTCAGTCAGAACGGTTAAAGAGGGAAGAGAACTGCTCGCGAACGACATAATTTCAACTCACACTCTTACACAAAAGCGATTTGTTTGTCTGAGTCACTCAGGGGGCTCCAATTTTGTGACGTCATTAGTGCGCGTCGCTATTTCCGGAACGTTTATTTATTTTGCTTTGCAGGGTGCAGTTAAAATAAACCGAACTTTTCTTCCTATGCTCAAACGGGCTGTACGTGACTCATGTGTGTCCATGCTTAGATATTTCTGTATAAATATCGGTTAACTGAATAACATTACCCGCTAGGCAGGTGTGGGTTAGTCACAAGATATAAAATTCGCAGCCTTTTTTAACAAGATGACAAAAGCGATAAAAAAAATCATGAAAAGTACACAGAAATTGTTAATATCTTCGAAGTACTTCGAAAAAACACGATTGGTTGAAGTTTTCAGCAAAAGTATCACAGAAAAAAGGGTGGGTCTCATCGTTTCAGTGATTATGCTGTCCGGTTTCAGAACATCGAATCGGACAGGCAGAAAACGTGAAAAGGTTTTGGGAGGAAAATGCACCGAGTAGAGAGCATCTTTTTTCAATGGTTGTAGCATTAACATTTGTCACATTTAGTGGAACCTACCGATTAAGAGAATATTTCTCTATGTTATATTGAAATATCATCTTCGATTCAATTCAATTCACAGGTCGCGCCACCGAGGGAAGAAAACTGTACATTTCTAGTGCGTCGGGTAACGACAGCTGGTCATGTGATCAGTCGAAGCCTTGTCAAACGATTGGGCGAGCTATCACGTTGGCGTCACGTGGGGATCAGATTTATTTAGATGGGACTGGGACCGATAAACATCCCTACACCTGTCACTCAGAAACATCAGAGTATCCGGGAATTTACATAAACAAGAGTCTTTCTCTGATTGGATATGGCAGTCCAATGCCTCAGATTCGATGCTGAAGGAAAAAGGTGACTGTACAGTTCTGACAATGCGATCAACGTTAGCGGAAGCTGCAATGTACTTTCAGATCAGATTCTTCAGTCTGAAATAGAATGCGAGCTGATTGATAAGTTCCAATGAAAAAAAAAAGGGTTCTGAAATGTTGATAATAGAGGCTAACGAGTATGAGCTCGAGAATTCGAAATCAGAGATTCTACCTTTTCAAACAACGAGCAGTGTGTCTCTGTTGTTGTCAACAGCACAAGGAACGCGTCAGTGGATATCCAGGTAGTGTTTAAGATAACAAATTCCTCTTTTGATGGCAATGTCTTGTCAGATGAGGGAACGTGCATCTCGATCATTGAATCACCGCGCAGTAACCAGCCTGTTAGCTGTAATATCTACCTGGTGAATGTCGCGTTTGCGCGCAACACCTTTGGCCCTAAAGGTATTGTTTACTTAGCTGCGAATAACAGCAAAGAGCATATACGTCTTCAGAACGTTACATTTCTAGACAATAACCCATTATCGGGCTTGGATTTCTCTACGGATGACGACCACACGGAATGGAACGTTCACAGCTCTCTGATAGATATCTCCATCAATCTAAGTAAATTTGGAAGTCAATATGCTCGATCATTTAATTTCAGTGCAACAAACGTTTCACTAGATATGTACAACTGCACCTTTTTTGGCCAAAGAGTCTCAGGAAAAGGTGGAGTCGTATTCCTGAGCGGAACAGATGTGTGTATGATAAACGTGTCTGGTTCATCGTTTTCAAACACATCCGGTGCCCAAGGTGGAGTGTTGAGTATCGAATGCGCAAAAATTTTCAGTGCCAATTTTGAAAACAACAATTTTACCAACAACTCAGCCAGAAATGGCGGAGGAGGAGTGGTGTATATTTTCTCGCCATTTTGGGTCTGGAACTATGCTGAATACTTGTTAAAAGCCACACCTAAGCCACCAACAATAGCAGAAGAACTTCTTCACGTAAATTTTACCAAATGCTCGTTTACCAATGCTTACAGTTCCTTGGAGGGAGGTGCAGTATGTATATATGCTGTCAAGGCATCTGTGAAAATCCACGACTCGGAGTTCAGGAACTGTTCTGCGGTAGATGATAAAGGACAAGGAGGAGGTGGAGGTGGAGGCGTTTTGATATATACAGGCCTACCCTCACCAAAACAAGAGACAGGGAATGACTTGTTCTTAACTGTAGAAAGTTCCCTCTTCGTGGGATGTAGATCGGCAGGCGTATTTTTAGTTGGGGGTTCATTAGTCGCTGTTTATAAAACACAAGTAGGGATAAGTATTTACAAAAGTCATTTCATTTCTAACAACGGTGGCGCTGTTTTGATTCTTCCCCATTTAAGCTCTGGTAAAAGATGGACAAAGAACAGCCATGTCACGATACAACACTCGGTGTTCTTGAACAACGTTAACATTGTAAAAGACACTCAGCAAGTTGGCGGTGCAGTTGGTGTAATGGTATATAACCAAAGCACAGTTGTTCTTGAAAACGTGACTATGAAATCCAATAGAGTTGGCGGCTTTGGAGGAGCTGCTGGGATCGCCGAAAATTGCTCCCTGGAAGTGTATCAATGTCGATTCTTACAGAATACAGCTTCTGACTGTGGAGGAGCGATCTATGGCCGTAACTTAAATTCACTTCAAGTGCACGGTTCCCTTTTCGACGGCAATAATGGAAGTGCATTATGCATTGGCAATCCGCATCCAGTTTCTCCGAAAATTTTAATATTTGACACGAGGTTCAGCATTTGTTTAAGTGAAAAGAGTGGGGGTGCAATTACGTTGTCCAGCGGTGGAAATCTGCATCTTGAAGTAAAGAACAGTCTCTTCGCAGAGAATCTTGCTTTTACTGACGTGGGAGGCGCCAGATCCCTTTCACTCAGACCAGACATTCTGAAAAACCCAGGATGTATAGAGGAGCACACAGCCCGTCAGCCTGGTATTGGTAAAAACTATCCATCGTGGGATTACAAGAGCCATCTGAGTTTTGAAAATACAACATTTGAGAGAAATGCTGCGGTCTCGGGTGGTGCTGTGCATTTAACTAATGGAAAGGCAGTTTTTAGGAACTGTTCGTTTATTGACAATTTTGCAATTACTCAAGGTGGACATATATACACTGTGCCTGGATCCGCAAGTCTTATTGTACAGGACACTTTTTTCCTTCAAACCCTAAACGGGCGACTCGCATTGCACAATATCTCATTTAACGTTTCTGTGGCTTCTTTCATCCATGCTGAAAGTTCAGGAGAGTTAAAAATGTACAATACGATATTCGACGCCAGGCTCTATGGCATTTCGAGTCCTCTTATGCAAGTAAGAAACGGTAGGCTGATAGATCTTGGAGATGAAAATTTCACAGCTTTCAGTTGTCCTGTTGGAAGTCAAATGACAATTCTTAAATTCACAGATCAAGCCGTAACTTCTGTGAACGACGTACCTTGTAAAATTCAACTGTTAACTCTTGAATTTATCTGTTCAGCATGCCCTGTAAATTCATACAGTCTGCAGCGTGGCCAAGCGCTTGGATCGCAGTTAGTACCAGGATTTCAGTGTCTCAGTCCCTGCCCGTTTGGAGCTAACTGTTCCCACAATATCATCGCCAAACCTAACTTTTGGGGCTACAAAGAGCAAAATAACCCACAGGTGCTAAAATTTACCATGTGTCCTCTGGGTTACTGCCGTCCTCCTTATCGTAAAAAAGACTATCGTGAATATAATGATTGCCAGGGCAACCGGACCGGTGAATTGTGTGGCAAATGTAAAGACACTTACACTGAGACTCTTTACTCTACACACTGTAGACCGTCACATGAGTGCAACGATTACTGGTTTTGGCCTGTGGCATTTGTTTATGTCTCGCTTATGGCGTTGTTTTTCACATTTCAACCTCCCATTGTGCCCTGGATCAGGCGTCAAATCGTCTGGTTTAAACACATTGAACCGGCAAACCATGACAATGCCTTTGACAAAGGGTATCTAAAGATTCTTTTCTACTTCTATCAGGTTTCAAACCTCCTTTTTATTTCCAGCTCAGCCCAACATGTCATTGCAACTAAATTTATCGAGCCTTTGATTGGATTGTTCAACTTTCAGCAAAAGTTGTCTTCGACTGGATTGATTTGTCCCTTTCCTGGCCTCACGGTGGTAACTAAGCAGCTGTTTTCTGTTTCTCATGTTTTTGGCACAATGCTTATGATTGGTATCTTTTACATTTTACATTGGGGAGTTGAGAAGTTTCGAAGTCAAGGAGCCCCATCTGTTGGTCCCTATGTTGGCGGCATTTTACAAACCATGTTGCTGGGATACACATCTTTGGCATCTGTGAGCTTCGGTCTACTACGCTGTGTTCCCATTGGCTCAGAGCAGCGCTTGTTTTTCAATGGCAACATTGCTTGTTTTCAGTGGTGGCAATATTCTTTGATTGTGTTCATTCTTACCTTTTGTGTACCTTTCGTGTTTGTATTGCTTTGGGGTTCTTTGAAGTTGTACAACAGGATGCTTTCCGTCGGAGAGTTTCTTCTAGCCTGTTGTTTTCCGTTGCCTTTCATACTTTACTGGGCATACGCCTCCTTATTCCGTGGAGCAAGAAATCCAGTCAGAGAAGACTCGCCTTGCAGCCAGCGGTCAAGAGCTTCTGTGGATAGGATTCTTTAAGATTCTTTTAAGAGGCTCGAAAACGGCAGCATGCTTTCTTTAAGCTGGGAAAGTGTGATGATTGGTCGTCGCCTTATTTTGATTGTGTTCAAGGCTTTTATCAGCGACCCCATGCTTCGTCTTCTCATCATGAGTCTATTCTGTAATTTGTTTCTCCTTCATCACGCCTTTGTTCAGCCTTTTCGTGATCGCATTGCCAATATAATAGAAACCATTTCTCTGATGTCTATTGTTGTGTTGGCTGCTATCAACATATTTTTTGCTTCTTTTCTATCGCTGGCGGTTCCACTAAACGGGCATTTTACCTATTGGTGGAATGCCTGTCAAGTGGTGCAAATCATCATTCTGTGTGCTGTTCCCGCCTTGTTTGCTGTTTTTGTGGTGGCTGCTGTTTTGTCACAGGTCTGTCGGCTAACAGCTGTGGCTTGTCGTATCTTGAATCACATGTATGTGTTTTGTTTGAGCTGGTGTTGCAGAAAGGAAGGTCACGAGATAACTCCACTTTTGACTTGAGCGGGAAGGTATATTAAGGACCTATTTTTTTTTTCGTGCCAATGCCTAAAGTTGAAGCTGCTCATGGAAGGAACAACAACAACAAACTTTATTTCTGATTACAAGACGTTCATTAGGTGGCCTGCCCAAAAGATAGCAGTTGCCAATTGACCAGTCATAGATCAATAGGAAAGGAGTAATAATTATAAAATACTATTTTTAAGCTAGCCTGATTTGGTTATACTTAAACACAAAGTTTAGAGGGCATGTTTCGGATACTTCAGTGTCCATCTTCACTCCAGGATGTTTACAACTTTGTAACTATATATAAAATTCGTAACAAAGAAATTATAATTATAAATAGTAAAAACTATAGCTGATTACATATAAAACACGCAGTGATGATTACGAGAAAGACAAATGATGAAATGTTAACGTAAGAGTGTGAAGTTAACATGTTTTTAAACACATTGAATGGAAAGTACCTGCACAACTTAAACAACTTAAAAGTTGTTTAAGTTGTGCAGGTACTTTCCATTCAATGTGAAGGGATTCTTTGGTCTTAAGTTGGCCCCAAAACATACTTGCTTACATGACTCTGAACCCCTGGAACGTTTGTAGATGTGGGAAAGACAATCCGAAAGAAGATGCTCGCGAACCCTTGTGCCAAAATGTCTGATGGTTTCACCAACATAGCATACATTGCGACCTACACATGTAAATTTATATACTGACCAACTGAGAACGCGTTGCATTGGGGATCGGATTTTTCTCATTAAATATTTGTTTTTTTTTTTAACTATAAGAAGTGATTGGTAACCTAATATCCAGATCCTTACAGTATCTCTTAGAAAATCATCTCTTGAACTGACGTTGTGCTAATAGGAGAAGAGGCGCTGAACAAACAACTTAAACACTTTGATTTAACACTCACTTTAATTTTTCATCATTTGCATTTTAATTCTTGTAATCATCACTACTTTTTGTGTTTTAATTCTTATCATCACTACTTTTTGTGTTTTCTTATAGAAGCATTATATATTTCGTTGTTATGCAATATTTTCACGGACTGGTATCAAATCAGTATTTGTAATCAGCTAATTTCGTTGTATCCCTCCAGTATTATGTAATATTTTCATAGTTTTGTATGCGCATCACGTTATCTGTAATTAGGTATTATTTGTATCATTTATAATAAGCATTTCTTTGTTACTACCGGTAACTTAATATATATTTGCAAAGTTCTAAAGATCCTTGAACTGACTATGGCGGATTCGGGACTATGCGAAACATGTTGAGTTGTCGTGTTTTTGAAATGTTTAACATCTATTCTATTGCTATGAAATTTCGGTAATCATTGTATGGTTCTTAAGCCCTGTAAGCATTCCAGTCTGTAGACTTAATATACTAGTCGAAAGACGTGTTACGAAAGAAATAAGCGCTTTATAAAATTTTCTTTTATTTGTGTGAACAATGGCTGCCAAAGACTGCTTTTTCTGCTGTTTTGATGTTGAGCACAGAGGACAGTAACAAAAAAACAGAGGGCAGTAACACCTTGAACTAGCCCGGGTGAACCAGCTGCCTAAGCAGTCCACTGTACTGGTCAATGTGGGTCGCATTGACGTTTTCAATTGAAGTGATTTGTGTCAAGTGATTCAGTAGTGTATGATATGTTAAATAACTGATAAGATCCATTTTGAAAATGTTGCACCCCATATACGGTTTGGTTGCATGAGCTATTCATACTAGCGTACTGAAAACCTGACTATTACTTGTTACTTGGTTTTGTCTGCTCAGTTGTCAGGTGGGTCTCAATAAGATCTGTATAGTCATTATATGGTGAGAAGTATGATTGCAAGGTGATTGCTTGAGTAGCCTAACGGTATATATGTATGTCAATGTGCATTAGTTAATTCATTTTAAGGCCCTTTCGGTCTTGTTTTCTCCATAAAATATGTCAATTACATTGAAGAAATTGGATGCAAAAACTGATTTGTGCAATTGCTTCGAGTAATTTTCCACAAGACAATTAAAAAACGATATCTATATTAGCAACAGATCACCTCACCAATCATCCTACTACCCTATAAAGATCTGCCCAATTAAATTATTGACTATAAAGAAACTTCACAACCAAGCCCAACTACTTTGGCTCTCAGAGTTTTTGTCGCTATGTAGCTTTGAATCACGAGCTATGAAACATCTTTCACAGGCGATTCAGCATAATAATTGAATTGATTAATGAATTTACAGTGTAAAAGCAAATTGACAAAACAGTTGCCCCCAGTTAGTTAAAAAAAGTGGTTCTCCTTCAAAGATCTCATGTACTTCATAGCTAGCTATAGCTCGAGAACCAGCTGAAAAATGTTGAGAAAAAAGAGAAGCTTTTTCGAGACAGGGAAGTTTAATTAAAAAAGCCTTTTCCCATTATCTTGGCATTTCGATGTTGCAGAATATCCTAACTAGTAATAATTCGTGCAAGTAGTAATACTATACTAGCAATTTACCTTTAGCAGTTAGCAATATTAATCAAGATTAATCTGTATACATAGTTTTTCGCAATAGTTGTAGCTTTTATATTAAATTGTTAATGCCTGATATATTTACCGTGTTTTTAAATAAAGATAAAGATAATGATGATGATGATGATGATGATGATGATGATGATGATGATGATGATGATGATGATATCAGGAAGTTTTGTGCAAAACTAAGTAAAGTATAGAGAGGGGGTAGTAGTTTTTAAAGGCCTTGCCGAGCTGAATGCTGTTTCAATGAGCAAAATGAAAGTAAAGGGGCAGTAAGTTTTTGAAATGACTGCGTGGTCGCTGAATATTTTGTGTTCAACAAGCACGATACCTTCTGGCCAGTTGCCCCAGCACGCTGTAGTGCGGTGAGAATGTATGTCACGTGACTTGTGGATGCCCAAAAATCAACTCTAACCCAAACTTACCTCTAAGCCAAGGAACTGACCCAAAGGGCAAAGCAACTGACGTTATATATGCAACCCCAACCCAACCATAGATTACAGTCCGTTCACTGGCGGTGACAAATACCTATTTTGTTTTCTATTTTGTGTTCTAAAGCACGATACCTTCTGGCCAGTTGCCCCAGCGTGCTGTAGTGCAGTGAGAATGTATGTCAAGTGACTTGTGGATGCCCAAAAATCGACCCTAAGGGCCTGTTCACATGGAGGTGGGGGACCCCAGGCAGGTGAGGTCCCCCACCTACCCGTGGTCCAAAAAAGCTAGCCTTCACATGCAACCCCGGGGCGCTGGAGTGAGGTTTAAAATGCTATCGCGTGGTCGCTAAGAATGTATATTAACAAAAGAATTCAGAGATAATTGCCCGGATGAACCTCACCCCACCCCACCTCTAGCATTCACATGGAGCAGTCCTGGGCTCCTGCATGGAGAAAACTCACCTCAGCTAAGCGGGTTACCCGCCCAGGCTGACCGCGTAACCTGTCTCGGTGAGGTACCCCACCTCACATGTGAACGCTATCGAGAAAAAAAGAGAGACTGTATGGAGAGATTGGTAACCCCACCTAGGTTGGGGACCTCACCTGCCTGGGGTCCCCAACCTCCATGTGAACAGGCCCTAACCCAAACTTGCCTCTAAGCCAAGGAACTGACCCATAGGGCAAAGCAACTGACGTTACTGTATATGCAACCCCAACCCAACCATAGATTTCAGTCCGTTCACGGGGGGCGTCAAATACCTTGGTCGCGTGACTTCACCAACATGAAATAAAGTTTTATATGTGAAAATAGAGTGAAGTTTGAGCAATTATTCAGACAGATTTTATGTACATAGAAACATGAGAAAAATGTCCAAATTAGCCACCTGGACTACCTTAACAGCTTAAATACTATTTGTAGGAATAGAAGCGTTAAAGGAACGGTCCTATTTTCTTAGAATTACCTCTGTTATTAATTGTACAGAAGCTAGTTAAAATTATTTAGTTAGCTATAGGGAGGAGACGAACTACAGCGATCAGTTGCTGGTCAAAAATTTAATTGTTGAAATTTTATTTAGATTTAAATGCAACCCGTATTATCCGGGTGTCCGTATTAAGCGGGTTCTCAGAAAAATACTTTACGGAAGCCTTTCTTTTTATATAGATAAAGACCAAAGCTAAAATTTTTACGAGAAAGCGTTATTTAATTTCTTAACTGTAACACGTGTATCCTTTAGAAACCTAACGATCATTTATCATAGTCTCAGAGTAAAATCGTTTAACACGACAATGGTTTTTTTTTTAAAGTCCGTGACTGACGCTATTAGTTTGCGACTCAGCCAGGTGGACTGAACATTAGACAAAACCTTTGAAAGGTTATTCGCCGTTTCTATTACTAGGTTTTCACTGGTAAGATATTCAGTCACCTCCAGTATTATCATAGCTTCAGTCTTTCAGTGATTTGACTTTAGACTGCTTGAAAAAAGACAGTGCGCAGATAACCAGTGTCCGTAAAGTGGGGTTGACGTTATATGAGGGTTTGTGAATCGGAACACAGCAAAGTGTCCGTTGTCCGTATTAAGCGGGTTGATTTTAGAGAAAATATCCGAACTTTTTGTCGGGACAAACGAAACTGTCCGTTATTTATTTATTTTTTTTATTTATTCCATTTTCACTGCAATTACAAGAAAAAAAAGAAACAGATATATAATATTATTACAATAATCACATTAAAAAAAAGAAAAAAAGAAAAGAAATCTGAGTACATAACAGAGCAGTGAGGAAGACTAGAAGGGGACCGACGAACCATACGTGCTAGTCAACCCATTAAGAAAGGAAAATGTCTAAATATAAAAGGTTAATTATGTAACTAGCAATTTGTTAACTAACTACTAACTACCCAACTAACTACTTATCTATCTAACTAACTAACTAACTAACTAACTAACTAACTAACTAACTAACAACCATACTAACTAATTGCTAATTTTAGCCCAGGTGGTATAGGGGCGCTCAAGGTCGAAAACCTTATCTTTATAAAAACTAGTGCATAATCTCTTAAACGAGGAAACACTAGAATTGGCAGTCCTCAATGCATCGGAATCAAATACGGAATACTGTTAAAAAATGTTCCCTTAAAAAGTTCCGTCCTAACTTTGTTAATTCTCAGTTTATTACTAGAGTGTAATATTAATCTCTCATCTGAACAAAATTGAAAATACGAATTTAATGAAGAGTTAAAATGCCCGCACTTCATTTTATAAAAGGTTGAGAGGTCCTTGACTTCTCTGCGGTAAACCAGTGGTAGCAGGTTGAGACGTTTTAGGCGCTCATTATAGCTAAAATCGGGTAACATAGGCCGAGTCGCACGTCGTTGCACCCCTTCTATTCTTTTTATCATAGTAACTGTTATATACGGGTGTCCGCATTAAGCGGGTGTCCGTAGAGTGGGGTTCCATTGTACCACACACATGAATTACCCCTGAATATCCAACAGATAAGATAAACCGGAATTTTCAAGAAAGGAAGACTTAGCTACAGTAAGTTGTTTAGGTTAGAGCTTGAAAATTTCGCTCGGACTCTTTTCTCAAGATGATCCATTCCCATGTTGGTTATCAGGTGCTTGAACCTGATAGTTCTGGGCACTTGCAGATCAAATGTTTTAGAAAATTGAACCATTGTTCTCTAAAGAAAGGTATCTTTTTGCATGATTTGAAAATGGACAGCAAAAAAAAGTAAAAACAAAAAGATGGAATTGTTCCTTCGGATATTGTACTGTGAAGCAGACGAGTGATCAAGTCAAATGCATGCAAGAGATGCAGCCAAGTTGAGATGAAATACTTAAAAGAGATTCTGCTCTACTGTGATTCAATGAAGTGATCATGTAAAACTTCATTAAGTTTATAAAACTGTTTTTCTGAATTTCATATCTTGCAAACTTGATGTCGTGTTCCAGCTTCAGTGTTGACTTAAAAATGGTGAAGACCCCAATTGATTATGACATCTTATCTGAATACAAATTTCACTTAAAAGAATCGTTAACATGTTTTAATACAGTTTATAACATAACTAAAGAAAAGCGCACGCTCTGATTGGCCAATTAACCATTTACTATTTGCCCATGGGTGAACGCTGCTAATGATATCTGACGTGTGCGCTGTTTATAAACTCAAATTTTGCTTTTTTGGGCGAGATTTTACAAAATGTGTATCGTTTCAATCGTCATAGTGTCTACCGAAGTATTAAGCCGTTGCAATTTTTGTGAATGAAGTCTCGCACGCCTGTTTTTCTTGGTCATGTAAGTTAATGCAATAAAATGGGACTTTGCTTTCTCTACGATGTTTATGTTATGTTATAAAACAAATGTTAAACGTATGAGCGTGCACTATTGAGTTATGGATGCACTTGGGAGGTATGCTAAGCACTCAAGAAGCTAGTGTCGCTCTCGGCTACGCCTCGAGCGACTCTTACGCTTCTCTCTTGCTTAGCAACCTCCCGCGTGCATCCATAACCTCAATAGTGCACGCTGATCCGTTTACCATTTGTTAACTGACAAGTTCAGTCATTCTTCGTTATCATAAATTAACGCATTTTAGCGTCCATCAGGGGAAGAACAAACAAAACGAGAGTTTTTTAACTCGTTGTTGGCAGCTTACAAAATTAGTAGTATATAGGTTTCAGTTACCTTTCATAAAACGATTCAACAAGCTGTAAGCACAAACTTGCGGTTTCATCGCCGTAGTAATATTTCGTTAGGCTGTGTTCACTCTTGAATCCGTTCGGCTAACATTGTGAGGCTCACTTGATATCCCGTATCATTTCACGTGCCAACTAACATTGCTCTCACCGTCGTCAAGGCCCAAGCGTTTGGCAAAAAGATACCCCTCACCTACCGGTTTTACCTCCGAGGCGAAGGCCCAGCTCAGACTTTTCTTTCACCCTTTCGTTTTACTAATCTTTTATTTCTGTACGCATTCAACCGATTTAACAACTCATCTGTTTCAAAAATTACAGTTTTAATATTCAGATTGAACTGATACTTTCGTGGCTAGAATTTGACACCGAAAGGATCGACAAAATCCACCCATTACATTACAGCTAATTCGGCTTGTAAACGAATTCCAAGCTTTTGCTCTCTAGGCTTAAACTTAAGTATTAAAGTTCTTACATAAGTTATTTTCCTTTATCGCTAACGTCGCCTTGCACTGAATCCTGTATTTCCATTCCGTTCTTTAGTTTAATAAAATCGGAAGAGTTGTTTTCAAAAACGTACCTGTGTTGAATTTATTGGCACTGTTGACCAGCCTGCACAAGCAGGAACAGTAACGACAACATAAACACAACGAGCCAACTTTATTTCGGCCGTCGGCCATGCCTGCTGCACAACACTACACTCCTCCCTTTTTCAAGAGTGACTATTAACAAGAGAGAATTCTCCCTTACTATTAACACGTTAATATGTTTCTGAACAAAACTAAATAAATGAATAAATGAATAAATAACAAATTCGTAACAGGAACAAACAACTTTAATTAACAATCCAAATGTGTCTCGCTCAGCAGTTTCGAGCACTATAACTGTTCACTGTCAAAGGTCTAGTCTCTGCGGTGGCAGAATCAGTCGACCATAACGGGACTTTTGCATTGGACTTTCAACTGGTGAAGGTGTGAATCCAACCGAACGATCAGTGGTTGGCACTGCTTCGACTAGTGTAGGAGGGGGAGCAACAGGGCTGTCTGAAGTGGGTACTTGCACTGCCTGTGTGAGAGGTTGCTGATATTACAAGAGAGCGATCAAAGCCTCAGCAGGTCTCAGGTGGGTTCTATTCCGTTGAGCCAATCCGTCTTGCGTTTTAACGAGGTACAAACGTGGTGTTACCTCATTTAAAACCTCTTCAAAGTTCCACCTTTCACTCCGATCATGATCATTGGGTTTGCTATAAACAAACTGCCTAGGAACCAGCGGCGTTAGCTCCTTACTCGTAGTTTTGCCATAGTAAGATTTGGCTTTAGCTCTTCTGTGAAGATGCTCATCGCGCACCACTGTCACTTGTGGGACAGACTGGCGTAACAGTGGCGTAACAGTAATGGGAAGATTTGACTTTGTTCGACGACAAAGAAACCTCTGTGCCGGGGAGAAGGTCATACCCTGAGGAGGTGTATTTCTATGTTCTAAGAGACCATTAAGCTGGTGAGACTTTTTCAGCATATTTTTAGCTTCTTTCACAGTGGATTCTGCTTTACAGGTGGCTCTCGGGTAATAGGTGCGGAGATCGGGTGATCAACTGAGAATCATAAGCCTTGGCAAAATTCGCGAACTCTTGAGAGACAATTATTCCCGCCTATTGTCTGACAGAAACTTATCTGGAACACCATAGCTAGCAAAGTGTGCCTTTGTTACTCAAAAAACATGTGCCGCAGTAATGTCCTCGTTTAGCAGGTCAACTCTAAACCAGTCATTATAGTGGTCTACAGTCACACCATACCACCGTTCTACTCGCTTGAACAGGTCTTGCGAGATGAACTTCCACGGGCCATGTGGACTTTCATGAGACAACATCGGTTCTTTCGGCAGTGATGAACTGTAGTTAGCTCACACAGAGCAATTAGCGCTTTCTTGGAGAATTGCTGCTCGCATTCCAGGCCAATACATGTCTTCTCGGGCGCGACGCACCATACTTTCACCACCCTGGTGGCCTTGTTGAAGTTTTCTCACCATAGTAGACTGTAATTGCAGGGGAATAACGACCTTATGGGACTTGTACAAAACACCATGATATACTGCTAGCTCATCCCGGCATGGGTAATAATGACAAAGCGCGGTTGGAGCATGAGATCTGTCAGGCGGCCAACCACCGGCCACAAACTGACAAAGGACAGACAAGGTACGGTCACATTGAATTGCCTCTGATTTAATCTAAGGTGCTTGGTTGTATTTCGATCCGGGCAATCTAGTTCTGGGGATTCCAGCTCTGCTTTGAATAACTCTTGAATTTCCCCTGAGTAACACTGAAACACTTGCTGGTGCCAGAGGGTGCAGCCTGCTTCAAAGCGGCTCTTGACAAAGTACTCGCCAAGTACATGTACTTGCCCTTCTTGTGTACCACCGTGAACTTGAATGGCTGAAGCATCATACGCTGCAAGCGCTTGGGGGCACTACTTACTGGTTTCTTAAAGATAGTTTCAAGCGGTTGGTGATCTGAATGGACTACAACATCTTGTTTGCCATACAGGTACTGGTAGAACTTAGTACAGGCTACTTTGATGGCCAAACACTCTTTTTGAATAGGAGCATAGTTTATTTCAGTGGCTGACAATGTGGAGCTCGTGAAAGCCACAGGTTTTCCCCCTTGTAAAAATGCTCGCCCCAAGCTGGTGTCACTGGCATCTACTTGTAACACACATGGTTTGTTCATATCAAAATACTTCACCGTCGTTGCATTTGTGATTACACGTTTGGCTGCTTTGAAGGCTTGTTCATGCTGCGAGGACCACGACCAGACTACACGTGCGTTAACTCTGTAGTAACTTCACAATTTCAGCAAGATTAGGTGTGAACGGCCCGGGAGAAGCTGAACACCCTTAACTTCTTGAGGTGGGTTCATGTCAAGAATGGCTTGGACACGATCAGGATGTGGACAAATCCCATCGCTACCGAGGATATGTCCCATCCAGGTAACTTCTTGACTTTGAATTGAAATTTCTTTTGGTTTAACGACAATTTCTCCGCTTCCAAAGACTAAGTTGTCATCTGCCGTATTAACAAGACCTTTCAAGCCCTCCAGTGCTTCGTGGTACGTACGCTGACACCCTTCTGGCTCCAAACTTACGCCAAACGGCATACGCAACCAACGGTATCGCCCCATTGAAGTATGCAGGGTAGTTAAAAATGAAGAACTCTCATCCAGCACAATGTTCGTGAATCCTTTGTACACATCCACACAGGACAAAAAATTTGGCGTTGTCCAGCTTTGGCAGTAACTCGTGAACAGTTGGAATAGGGTATTTTGGGACTTCAATAACTTTATATATGATTTGACTTGGGTCAATACAAACCAATAGACTACGATCTGTTTTTCTCTGCAGATACTGTTGGAGATCTACGCAGTGGGCTCAGAGACTTGCTTCAAGTTACCCTGTTTTTCCATGTCCCGTATTGCCTCTGCAACTTTGGGCTCTTTAGCTACAGGGCACCGTTGGGGTTGAGCTTGAACAGAAGTCACATTATGGTTCATGGAGATATGCAAAGGCGAGCCCAGAGTTCCCAAACCTGTGTGAACATCCTTGAAAACATCCAAAGCAATTGCCTTGGCTAACTTCCCCTAGGGAACAGGCACATGAAGAACACTAAACGGGCTGACACTACTCACGACAGGTTTCTTTTCGGCAACAACTGCAGCAGTATCACTATCATGTATCTCACTTTCAGCTCCACAGTTAGTGGACCTGCCGCAACCGATGTAAGCTCTTCTGCAGCAGTGTCTTGGAGGGTGGTGGCTGTGATGCCCCAGTCAGCAGTGCCACTGTCACCTTGAGCACTTGACTGAAGTTGACACACCATCATATCCTAGCTGTTCCGGACACACGTAACTGACAGCGAAGTACTTCCTTTGATCTCAAACAGCCCCAACTTGAATTGACACAGTCGGATCCACTTAAAAAGGGTGGTTAGGATCCCATGACCTTTTTATTCAACAGCTGAGATTCAACACTTCTCGTGATTTTCGCAAACTAACTCAACCTGTCCCACGGGTGTAATGTAACCTCCTCCATAATTGTGCAGAATAGCGTGAGAGGGTCGGATCAGAGAATTGGCATCAAATCCTGCTGGACACATACTCTAGAGATCGTCCACTGCCATGGTATTGGTTGTCGAAGAAGTATCCAATTGGAGTGTTTCCCAAACAAAATGATTCCTAGCTAGCCTGCGGATAATTTGATCGCGGCAAAGAACTTTTTCCCTTTCTTTACTGACATCGTTCTCACAGCGTGAGCGTCCAAAGTGAACAAGTGATACACATTTTGTTCACAAGCTGATCCAGATTCATCCACTGCATTCACATTCTGGGGTTTTCTCATGCCCTTCCTTGCCACAGTTCCAACATATGTACTTAAATATGACTGTACGACATTTTTCTCGAGGGTGACTAGGCCTAGATCCCCAATAACTGCACAACAAGCTTGATCCTCAAAGTCCCAATATTCACAATACTTGGCTCGCTCTACTACTCGACATTCCTAGGCACTAATTGATTCTCCGTGACAGATAAATCAAGGGTCTTGTTACTTGGGTTTATTAGTCTCTTCATCCTCGGCGGAAGCGTAGCGCGAAGTGTAGACATAACACAAATCCGGACTTTTCCACTGAGCCACTCCTGCTTCGCTGCGAGAGTTATATGTGCAACCAGCGTTTGGAATGAACCATCCCATCACCGAACAGTAATCAATGTAATCTAAAATAAACAGTCTAGAGCTTCTCGGTCTTCAGCTAAACCTTCTTCATCTGAGGAACTGGAAAACCGCCCGATGTGCCCGCCATTATAACAGCAAGCACGATGAAATTCGAAAGTACAAACTTGACAACAAAATGGCGGGAAAAAGTATCCAACGATTAAAATCACAGTTCGATGAAATGCAGTCTAAGCGGGACGACTAAAACTCATAGTAAAATTCAGGCGAAGGTTCGTCTTCTTCTGACACCATGTTGAGGAGCCGGCACAACTACACAACAACACTACCCTCCCACGCATGCGCGCAACTGCTGACCTACAGCAGCCTTACCAACAGCACAGTCGAACCTCGGTCTATAATACTACTGTTTGCAAAATGACGTCACTTCCACATGTATAAAACTATTGTTATATATCTAGACACCACGAAAACCAATCGAAACGAGCACAACACGAGCACAAAATTAAACGAGCAAAAAACAAACTGAGATTGATAAACTTCAAATGTATCCCGATAATTACAATTCTGCAGTTGTTGCCCTCGCCAGATACAACACTACGTGATCAGCGAATGACCAAAGAGTGGCGTGATCGTCAGCACGTGCTGACGTCAGCTTCGAACATATGTAAATTATTCATTCAGCAGGCTTGTGAATAAAGAAGTTGTGTTCTTCTAGTGCCGTCTTCATGTTTTATTTATAAAAACAAGTAAAAAAACGACAACTCATGTTTTATTTAAAACAAGTCATCGTAACTGTGAGTCTTCAAAGTCTTTACAGTTTATTTGCAACAGCGACAACAACGTTTGACAGATAGAAAGTACCCACCCGGAGGTAGCAAAGGGTAGTCGAGTCGGGTGGGTCAAAAGGATGTTAAAAACATGCAAAGAAGGAAAATAACACAAATTACAAAAATTAATTTCGTTTCCCGTCTTTGTTTGCTTGTTTCTTTCTTTTTTTTTTCTTGTGATCGCTGAAGTGAAAGTCCAGTATATATCTGCTGCACGTTAGCTAATGCTCGAAACGTCAGCATTTTGAATCCATTTACGGTAATCAATTTACATTATCAATTCAATTCTTTCTCTAGATACTAACCCCCTTTATTCATATGTTGACTGTTAGTATGACTATAATCAGCTGCGTATTTGTAGGCAATAAAACCTGAGATAGTTACACCAATGCATAATAACCATTAGATGAGGTTGAGCATGAGAGAGAAATTTATCATGGCTGAGGTTTGTGTCATCTTCCGACGCCGGCTGAGACGAATAAAAAAGTTGGTCTTCTCGCTATTTCATGTGGCAACCCGTGGGGAACCGGTAAAACCCTTTGAAAGTTATATTTTTTCTAAAACGAGTGCAATGTTTCGTTTGATTTCAAAACAGGAGGAAAAAGACCACGCACAATGCCGTAGGGTTAGTGCTTTTATTGGTTTGGTGTGCTTGGATTAAACACAGTGGGCCGGCTAGCTGTTTAAGCAAAGTTGTAGCCATGGTCTAAGTTAATTCCCCATGCAAACAAAGCTTGACGATAGGGTATTCCACTTGGTAAACGTTCTTAGAAGATTCTCGTTTTAGAACATCCTAGCCTCTGAAAAACTTTGAAAGAAAAATACTACAACGGCAGTGGTGTGTAGAGCGGTATAGGTTCATGCAACCGACATTTATACCACGATATCTTAGCTTTAGATTTCGTGGTATAAATTATTACGCATTTGTTGGGGCCCCAAAAGCAACGTTAAAGGGATAGTTTCACGGTTTAGCGCATGTGCAGGCTATGACGTAGCCAACTCAATTCCATTGATTAGAAACCAATCAAATGCGAGTGCATAACTTGTGCTTGATCCTGTTCCCCACTGTTATGCAGATGGCACACAACTGTACATCGCGTTTAGACCAGACAATAATTTGGAGGAAACCGCTGTCTTAACTGCCATGAAATCATGTATTGCTGATATCAGTCAGTGGATGCATACGGATAAATTAAAACTGAATAAGGATAAGAAAAAACGTCTTCTGATTGGAACGCGACAACAACTTCAGAAAGTCAGTAACATCAGTATCTTATCGGTTGGCGAATCCCAAATTCCTCCATCATGTGAAGTTCGAAACTTAGGGATATGGTTTGATTCGAAAATGAGTATGCTATGTCATATTAACAGGACTTGCTCATCCGCTTTCTATTACCTTTATAACAAACGTAGAATTAGGAATACTTAGGTCGTCCAGTTACCGAATCATTAGTTCATGCTTTTGTAACCAGTAGAGAAGATTAGTATATGCCACACAAGTGATCATGAATAGTGCTTTTCGCGCGCTCTGATTGGTTAACTCGGAGGTGATTAGCAAGTACTATTCACCTCCGAGCAACCGGCGCGCGAGATTTTACAATTTCCGACCGCTTTTCGGTATATTTTCACACATAAAGAAACGTTTTTGTCCGCTAATTATTCAGCGTGTGTGGTATATACTACAACAATTATTCACCTGAGTGTCGGTGAAAGTGGTGGATATTTACCTCGCCGGTTCGCGGCTCGGTAAATATCCACCACTATTCACCTCCACTTCGGTGAATTATTGTTAATTATTGTAACAGCCTATTATATGGCCTCCCGAATTCACATATCATGAAACTCCAACGGATACAGAATGCCGCAGCTCGGTTGGTCCGGAACACCACCATTGCTTTTTCACCTTCATTGGCTCCTGATTAGTTACTGTATAAAGTTGAAGATTCTACTTTTGACATTTAAGAGCCATTGTCAGAATATATCGTTAGTTTTTACTTGCCTGTAAATCTCAAATCAGTTTCGAGAAATCGAATTTTGGCTAATACCACCCAAACAACCCTTAGGGGAATTATTACAAGAAATGATGTCAAAAAAATCCCAAAGCGCTTTACATTTGGAGAATTTTGGAGAAGTTCGAAAATTCGCAAAAAATACTATTTTTATTCATGAAATTGGTCTGAATTTGAAACAATTTCAAAGAAACAATAGCGGCGCGAGAAAGCTCCTATTGACTCCATCTTCCTCACATAATTAAAAGACTTCCAAAGCTTCAAGATTGTGTAAAAGGTTTAAGCAAAATTACTTTATAGTATAGTTTTTAACCTTCGTTGTTTACTCCATCTTTGTATGTTGTTTTGAATGTGAAAATATCGCACAAATTTAGCCGCCCAAAATTGATCCTGGTTTAATTCAAATTGAAAAAGCAGTTATACTACATGAAAGAACGGTCATTTTATTCATAACAACTGAAGTTTCAGCTCTGCAAATTTAAACGCTGGCGTGTACTAAAATTTTAACTGGAGGACTTTGGACCCCATGCGCCACAGAATGTGAAATGTAAACAAATTTTACTATAAAAGTTAACGTTAAAAAACAACGACGTTTCGACCGATCAACGGTCATTTTCAAGTTGAAGGATAAAATTGTTTAACATGCGCTTATATAATAATCAATTGTAAAATGCTAATGAGGCACTGACTAAAACTCTAAAATATTTGCATAAAAACAATACGAGAAAATCGCGGCAATAATGGTGAGAACGCAAGGCAAAAGAGACAATATTAAAAGTGAATAATTAGGTAAAAACTTTTGCGCGGATCGAATCACACTGTTTGTTCAGTTTTGGTTTAAGTTCACGAATAAAAAGCATTTCAAAAATCAAACAGTCTAATCTACTCTGACACTTCTTTAAAATCTTGAAATTTGTTTTGATGGTCTCCGGATCCTGTCCATGCTCGTCCTTTGCGTGGTTGCCGATTGTTGATCGCTTATGTTCCTCCACACGTTGATGTAGGTGTCGACTCGTGAAGCCGACATAGTCTGCATCACACAGACCACAGTTATAATAATAAACAACGTTTTGTTGATTAACAACTGGAGGTTTGTGTTCTTTCGGTTTGAATTGTCTTTTTATCTTCTGACTTGTGTAAACGGGCTGGACAACGGCATCAATCTTTCGGCTGAGATCACCGAGTTGGTGTCTTACCGCATTTGTTGATTTTTGGTCTTTGAACTGGTAGGACAATTCTGATAGGGGCATCATGGTCATCGGATAGTTGTTGTTTGGTACATACATCCTCGGAGACTTTCATTTCAATAAAATGTCTGATGGTGTTATCTACGAGAGTTGCGGGATAATGCAGGCGAGCAAAAACAGTTTTTAAACGTTCGCATTCTTGATGGAAAGACTGCCAATTCGACCATAAGCGATCAACAATCGGCAACCACGCAAAGGACGAGCATGGACAGGATCCGGAGACCATCAAAACAAATTTCAAGATTTTAAAGAAGTGTCAGAGTAGATTAGACTGTTTGATTTTTGAAATGCTTTTTATTCGTGAACTTAAACCAAAACTGAACAAACAGTGTGATTCGATCCGCGCAAAAGTTTTTACCTAATTATTCACTTTTAATATTGTCTCTTTTGCCTTGCGTTCTCACCATTATTGCCGCGATTTTCTCGTATTGTTTTTATGCAAATATTTTAGAGTTTTAGTCAGTACCTCATTAGCATTTTACAATTGATTATTATATAAGCGCATGTTAAACAATTTTATCCTTCAACTTGAAAATGACCGTTGATCGGTCGAAACGTCGTTGTTTTTTAACGTTAACTTTTATAGTAAAATCCGTTTCGAAAAATTTGTTGATTCGAATGTAAACAAAGCCAAACAAATGTAATTAGTAATGGTAATAGGACACACACATGTAAGGTGAGGGTTCTGACACAGCTCGCACTCGCAACGACCACACCCCATCCACCTTCCTCGCTTCGCTCCTTGGTGGATGGGTTGTGGCTGTTTCTCCTGCTCACAGTGATCAGAGCCCTCACCTTACATGTGTGTGTTCCTGTGAGGGTTCTTTTTTGTTTCAGCGCGCCCAAAACAAACTTTTTTCCTTTATATACCCGGGTTCCAAGCTGCCCTGATACCTTATGTGCCATTCATCACCCCTATTAGAGAGAAGGGTGTACAGGGTACAAACAAGAATGGCCGCAGCACAAGTGCAGGAAGAAGTCCTCAACGACTTCTACGGCCAAGCCGCCCCCGAAGGGCTCCGGGACCAGTTCCGTGTTTCAACCACGGATTTCCAAGACTGGATTTATGTTTGGAGAATGGATGTCGATCCAGATGCTCAAGCGGCGAGAAACCATTTGGCCTTCTCAGTTTAAACTTTCGAAGACAAAGCCCTTCAAGTCTTGCAAAGTGAGACGCGGGCTCTTGGTAACAACAAGGTTTCTTTCGGGATGGAGTTTCACTTCAACCGCGAAATCAGAAGCGAAGAAGGGCAAATGGAATTGGAAACCCAAAAACATTATTTCAAAGGAGACACTCATGCCTTCAGGGAAGCAAACCTTGCCCAGGACTTTGCGCAAAGATATGACCAATTGCTCGACCAGATGAACGGGGAAATCGACAACTGGTCGGAGCGAGGATCTGGATGGGCAATTGACAGAATCTCGATCGCCTATGTCAACGTCACCAGGTACCAACCATTCAGAGACGACACTTTCATTCCGACTCCGAAGAAGCTGGCGGCAAAAAAGGCAATCATCAATGTGCAAAACAGAGACAACTAATGTTTGAAGTGGGCATTGAGATCAGCTCCGTTTCCTGTACAAAGAAACCCTCAAAGACAAAGTAACTACCAAATAGAAGACGGCATTAATTGGGATTTGACTGTCTTTCCTACACCACTGAAACAACTTGACAAACTCGAAAAACAAAACCCCAAACTTGCATTGAATGTGTTTGGATGGGAAAACAACGTTGAGACTTCTCTCAGGATTAGCACAAAAGACAAAGCCGTGCAAAGAATTAACTTAATGCTTCTTTACGATGGCGAAAAATCTCACTATTGCTTTGTGAAGAGGTTGTCAGCTTTGCTTTATGATCAGACCAAACACTCCAAGAAAAAACACTTCTGCACGATGTGTCTGATTGGTTTCACAACAGAAAAGATTCTTGCTAAACACCAGAAATACTGCAACGGCGTGAACGGAGCCCCAACAAGAATTGGAATGCCCGAAAAAGGCAAAAAGACACTGAAATTTCAAAACTTCTTCAAACAAATGAAAGCTCCATTTGTGATTTACGCCGACTTCGAAGCCTTGATTGAAAAAATTCCCAAACCCCAACGCGAAAGAACAGCCCGCACGAAAAAAACAGACAAACACACAGCATGTGGTTTTTCTCTGACCTTTGTCAGAAGCGACGGTCAAGGCTGTGACGGTGACAAAAATGCTGTGGAAGAGTTTCTCGAAATGTTGTCGCGCTTGGAAACAAAAATCCGTGAAACATTGAAAACACCAAAACCTCTCACAATGACAAATCGCGACTGGCAGAGCTTCAAAAACGCCACAAAATGCAACATCTGCAACGAAAACCTGAGTTTTTCGACTCAGTTGGCGTGTGGGGCAACAACACAGGCAACTACAGCGGGCAAAGCCACAGACCTTGCTTTTACAAAGCACAAAGAAACTTCATTGGGCCCAAAGCCGAAAGGAAACCGAAAGATGACAAACCCCAACAAATGTGTTTCTTCTGCGCAGAGCCACTCCTTCGTAAAAACTTCAGAGACGCAGTCAGGGGTCATTGCCACATCACAGGGCGCTTCCGTGGCGCGGCCCACGACGAGTGCAACAAGAAGCTGCGAATTAACCGGAAGACCATCCCCATTCCTGTCGTGTTTCACAACCTGAAAGGATACGATGCACATCATCTGATGCAGGCAATGTCAAAGGTAAGAGGAGCCGGGGAGTTGAACTGTATCGCCAAAAACATGGAAAAATACATCTCATTCTCATTGGGAAATCTGCGGTTCATTGACAGCAATGCATTTCTGTTGGCAAGTCTTGAGGCATTGGTCAAATCAACTCCGAGAGAGGCTTCGAAAATAACAAAGAAACTCTGCCCCGAAGCAGGAAAACTCGATCTGTTGTGCAAAAAGGGAATCTATCCTTATGAGTACATGGACCCGTGGGACAAGTTTTCCGAAACAAGCCTTCCAGCCAAAGAACTTTTCTTCAGCAGGCTGGCCGGCGAACACATCTCAGACGAAGACTTCGCTCACGGAAACAAAGTCTGGGAAACGTTCGGGTGTAAAACCCTCGGGGACTACCACGACCTTTATATGAAAACAGACGTTGCGCTTTTGGCTGACGTTTTCAAAAACTTCCGAGACATTTGCCAGAAGCAGTATGGCTTGGACCCCGCCCACTATTACACTTCGCCTGGTTTGTCGTGGGATGCTCTCTTGAAAAAGACAGGGATCGAGCTGGAGCTCCTCACCGACATCGACATGCACCTCTTCGTGGAGCGGGGAATGCGCGAAGGCATTTCAATGGTCAGCAAAAGGCACGCCAAAGCCAACAATCCTTTGGTTCCGGGTTTTGATGAAAGCAAACCAACCACATTTCATCATGGATCTCGACGCCAACAACCTGTACGGCTGGGCCATGAGTGGGACGCTTCCTGTGGGGAAATTCAAGTGGAGCGGTTGGCTTCCGTCAGAGGACGAAATCCTTGAAATAAAACAAAACGGCAAAAAAGGCTTCATCTTTGAAGTCGACCTCGAGTACCCCCAAGAGCTTCACAAAGAGCACAACAGTTATCCCCTTGCACCCGAGAAAAAGGTCGTGAAAAAAGAATGGTTGTCCCCCTTCAGAAGAAGCTGATCAACGACCTCCATCTTAACCCGCCAGACTGTAAAAAACTCTTGCTGACACTGCAGGACAGGATGTCGTACGCTACCGCAACCTGCAGTCTTATCTGGAGCAGGGCATGAAGCTGAAGAAGGTCCACAGAGTATTAGAATTCGAAAAAAAACGTTGGATGGAGCCTTATATCAGAATGAACACAGAGTTCAGAAAGAAGGCCAAAAGCACCTTCGAGAAAGACTTCTACAAGCTGATGAACAACTCTGTCTTCGGGAAAACCATGGAAAGCTTGCGCAACCGCACAGATGTGAAACTTGTGCGCAGCCACGAGACAGCCAAGCTCAGGAAACAGATTGCAAACCCCCTTTACTCAAGGCACGAGTTCTTTGCAAACGACCTTGCCGGTATCAGCATGCGCAAAAGCAAGCTGTGCCTCAACAAACCCGTTTACACAGGCATGACGATCCTGGAAAACAGCAAGTTGTTGATGTACGATTTCTTCTACAACGTCCTGAAGAGAAACCATGGGGACAAGTGTGAGCTCCTGTACACAGACACGGACAGCTTACTGCTTGAAATCGAAACAGAAGACATTTACGAAGACATGGGGGCAGGTGGCTGCCTCGGAGAAAATTATTTTGACCCCAGTGACTACCCAAAAGACCATCCGCTGCGTTCAGAAACCAATAAAAAGTTTTTGGGGAAAAAGAAAGACGAATGTGCCGGCACCCCAATCACCGAGTGTGTATGCCTGCGGCCAAAGATGTACTCGATCGTCAGAGCCGACGAAAAAAATATGAAAAGAGCCAAAGGTGTGAAAAAGAACGTGGTGAAAAA
Organism: Pachyseris speciosa; assembly: GCA_016490735.1. Lineage (NCBI taxonomy): Eukaryota > Metazoa > Cnidaria > Anthozoa > Scleractinia > Pachyseridae > Pachyseris > Pachyseris speciosa. Next base: position 215,961 of record JAEMWC010000879.1, read on the forward strand.
GCACATCCTGCACCAGCAGTACAAAGAAACACTTTTCAGCAAGAAACAGTTGACACACAAAATGCAAATTCTCCGGAGCGATGGGCATCAGATCTTCGGCACGAGTGTGAACAAGACTTCGCTATCCGTGTTTGATTCGAAGAGATGGACAACCCCCGCCGACTGATGCAGAAATGGACGGCATCATGGAGCTGTTAGATGAGGTCTTCGGGGGTTAGCTCCGTGTTTGGGGGGACAACCAACAACTCTTCGCGCACGAAACTGCGTTTGGGTCCGTCGTGCAAATAGTACCAAACAGGCGTGTCGGGTTTCATGACAGTTCTTTCAATGTTGAAGACTTTCAAAAACCAAACAGGATCTGTGGCTCTTTTTGCCTCCCTCCAACTCGCCAGGCTGGTAAAGATAGCGGACATTGACAAGAGAGGGGAGCTGTTTTTCGCGCTTTCCCACAGGTCTTTGATATGTCGTTGAAGGCTTGGAAACAACCGCCTTTTCTTTGTTAGCAACCGCTGGCTTCTTTCCGGTCAGGCTTGTTTCTTCGTTGTTCAAGGCTGCAACAACTTCTGGAAGCCATTTCAACCACGCGACAGACCGCTGACCCTCTGGAAGCCACATTTCAGCGGCGTACTGGTGGCCAAACAGGCGCTCAGCCAGGGTGCGGTTGAAACGCTCGACAATGGCCTGGTCGCGGTGAATTTCGGGGTGCCTGCGCCGGATATACGTTTTTTGGTTTGCCATCTCTTTCGTGAAAGCACCCATGAATTCACGCCCGGGGTCAACCTGCAGCATTTGAGGCCATTTCAGAGGTGAGCGTCTGTAAATTTTGCGAAACGCCCCGGCGACCTCATCAGAGTTTTTCGACGTTAAAGGTTCTGCCTCTTTGTATCGGCTGGCCACGTCGGCAACTGTCAGAGCGTATTTGAACGTTTTGCGCCTTCCCTGCTTTGAGGTGGGAGGGCCTTTGTCGTGTGGCATGAAGAGCAGGTCAGCTTGCTGCACCTTGTTTGGTGTGAAAACATCGAACTTCGGCCGAGGAATGCGCCGCGGCGCGCGAAGAAAGAGCTGCCAAAGCGCCTGCCTGATAAGCCACTTTTTTGCTACCTCTTCAGGTACCTTTGCGGCTTCAGAAAGTTTTTTGATCGCGGCCAAGCCTTTCCAATAACCTTTCGGGCTGTAGTAAATTTTTGAAAGGCGCTTCTGCAAGGCAGGTGTTTCCTGCTTTGAGGCAGGGGCTTTTTCCATTGAACCTATAAAACAGTGGGAAGGATGGCGAACGCAAAGGTGTGCTGTGGGGAAAAAATTGTTGACGACCATGAGAATTTCGAACTTGTGTGTCAAAGTTGTCAAAGGGTTGAGGGGCTCGCCACCCCACCCAAAACCAGGGAGGAGGTGGGGTGGACAGCCAACCCTGTTTCAATCACCCATCTTCGCAAAATTCTCAAGAAACACAGAATATTTGACGTGGCTAACACCATTTCGGATGGCGGGCGAAAACCCTGCGATCCGTCTCGGTGGAAGTTTTTGGGAAGCCTCATCCGCGATTTCAGGGAGTTTATTTATCCCAAGTCGGTAAATTTCGTTTGCTTTCTGCACGATTACTTTCAAGCGGCCCCAGAAGAGGTTTGGCCGCGCAAAAAAGAAATTCTCGCGCTCCTCTTTCCCACCGTCGAAAAAATACACCCAGCAACACGTTGCCGGGCAAACGAAAGGTGCGATGCATGGTGGTGGACTTGAATCAAACAACGTAATTGCGGCCATTGGCAGAGCCATTGGGGAGCAGGGTTGGCGCAGTGGTGAGAGCGCTCGCCTTCCACCAATGTGGCCCGGGTTCGATTCCCGGACTCGGCGTCATAAGTGGGCTGAGTTTGTTGGTTCTCTACTTTGCTCCGAGAGGTTTTTCTCCGGGTACTCCGGTTTTCCCCTCTCCACAAAAACCAACATTTGATTTGATTTGATTTATTTAGAGTTGATTTGATATATGTGAGGCGCATTTGAAAATTGTATAATTGAATTTGCGCCATATAAATAAATATTATTATTATTATTATTTATTATTGCGGTCTTCACACCACGTTCACTCTGCGACGAAACTTTTGGTGTATTTCGCCAGGATTTTTTCGGGAATCTCCATGCAGTGGTCGCTGACGAAGTCTTCAATCAGTTTCAGCCTGTCAAGAAACGCCTTTTCATCGAAACCCTCACCCCGGAGGTGGAAGCGAATTGCGTCCAGAATTTTCCTGTACTCAACCCGGGCGAAGTTGGACCTCTCAGCTTTTTTGTCGTATTTTTTGAAGCTTGCCACACCTTTGACCACAAGGCCGAAAGCAGGCAAAGTGGCAAACACAATCGGGTTCAAGGTAATTCCCCCGCGACTGTAGAAGATATGATGGCCTTGCCCGCCACGACAGGTTTTTCCTTTGAAAGACGCGAAAGAACTTGTCGTAGCCCCAATGTCTCCTGTGGTAAGAGGCGTAAAGCTTCTTCAACATCTCGACGGTGTCCCGGTCAAGGGAGGGATCGATGTGGTTGAAGTCGAACACACAAAGCTTGGGTTCGGTGGGAGGCATACAGTTTAAGGAAAATTTTTATTCTGTCGAAAGAATGAATCTGGCTTGTGCCTTCATATGACTCCAGATGCCTTTCATGCGGCATGAAATTGAGGCAGTATTTCAGGTAACTGCACGGCCAGGGGCAATGAAAATCGCTGTTTGATACCCACCTTGAGAATCGCGGTGGGTGGAAATGGTCTGGTTTTGGTCATCTTTCAAGAAAAACTCAAGAGACACAGGGCCGTTCATTTCTCGAGACAACAGCACTCTCAATTGAATAGTGTTGAAAAGGAGCAATGGTACGCTTGGCGCCGGCAGAAGGAGAAAGAACCACTGATGTTCGCTATCAATTCCCTCAACAACAGCACTGTCCATTTGATAAACCATACCTGGCCAGTACACAGGTTTTGAGAAGTGAATTACTCCATCGCTTTATCTGAATAAAAGGGTGTCGTTGTTGTAAACCGCGTTGTTATTCAAATTCAAATTTCCACCCAACTTCGGTTGGCGAATCAAATAACTGTTCATGTCCAGATCTTTCTGCAACGTCATCTGCCCGTTTGTTCCGCCAAACAATGACGCATTCCCATCGACCACGTATTGACCATTCAGGTTCAAGTCACTCTGCAACATCATCTGAACGTTTGTTCTACGAAACAACGTTGCGCGCCCATCTTTCACATTGCGCCCGTCCAAATCCAAATCATCACCCAGTTTTGGGCGATACAACCCAGGTCCAGGGCGGTTCCCATTACCATCCCACCAACGGTCCCGGGGAACAACTTCAGACCACCGTTGTGAACTTTTTTGTTATTCAAATCCAAGTCTGTTTGCATGGTCATCATTCCACCCTCTACAGTCCAAACCGAGTCAAAAACACCCGAGTTCACGGTGGAAACGTAGCCAGAAACCCCATAAACAACCAAGTGGCCCGTGGTTGAACCCTTCGTCCTGCCGTGCAGATCCAGGTAAATGTAGCTGGGTGTGTTGGTGCTCCAGTGATGCAGCTGAACGAGCGTTTTGGTGTATGGTGGGTTGGAGCTGCTGAAAGTTCGCGTGGTTTGTTTCGTGATGGACGCGACGGTTGCGCTTGCCCTCACGGACACATTTGTCATTTCCGGCCGAAAGTACTCAACTACGAGTGTGTAATACCCCAAAGCAAGAGGATTGAGGTTGAAGCCGATCCGCGAGCGATAATCGTCGCTGCCCGCGTCTTTGACGAGAGTGAATTCGTATGCGTTTTTGTTGACCCCGTGTGGGGAGGCGGCGAAGTTGACAATCCCATGAACCTGAATGTTGTTTTCGGATGAGGACTCGTTGTCATCGTCCATGAGGAAGGCGAATTGATTTTTTTGCCCGCCCGACTGGGAAAGGTGCGAATGATCCACATAATCCTTCGTTGCCGCGTCCGTTTCGTCGACCGGCTTTTCGAGAGCGGTGATTTTGTAGCTCCCCATGTTAAGATTGCCTGACATTGCTTGACTGCCGTCCCTTTTCAGAAAGGAGCCTGCAGAATCGTCCACATATTTTTTCGTTGCCGCATCTGTGTCAGAGGTGGGATCGAGTAAATCGGTTATCCTATTGTTTTGCATGCGAAGGTTTCCATACATCCCCCTTCGACCATTTCGTGGGACGTACAATACATCCGCAGAAAGTAAGTTGAGTGCGTCTGTTACGCGAAGAGGCTGCCCAAGATTGGTTATGTTTTTCTGGTTCATGTTTAAGTTTTGTTGTACAATCACGTTGAATTTAGTCCGCAATCCTTCATCCACGTATTTTTTGTTGACAGCGTTTTCAGCAGGCGTGCTGAAATCAACGTCTTTCAATTCTTCAATGGTATGCCCAGCCATGTTCAAATCACCCAAAGCTGGGTCGCTTCCGTCCCTTTTCAGACTAAGCGCGATTTCAGAGTCGACATAGCTTTATTTGTGGCGTCGAGAATGTCCTTGGGGTAACCCATCTTGGTGATGAGGTTTTCACCCATTTCCAGGTTGCCGGTCATTGGTGTGCTCCCATCGAGTTTTAGGAAAGCCCCCGTCGTACCTGTAGGGCGCAACCTCTGCGGGCCCTGTGGACCTCTGAGCTCTTGAATGCCGCACGGGCCTTCGGCTCCGCGGGGGCCGCCATCACCTTTGTACCCCTTGTCGCCTTTCTCGCCTATGTCCCCTTTGGGTCCAACATCCCCACGGTCACCTTTCAGCCCTTGCGGACCTGTTGGTCCTCGCGCGCCTGCTGGACCTGTCGGGCCTTCTTCACCGTGAGGGCCTTGCGGCCCCTGCAGTCCCTGAGGTCCTTGCGGGCCGGTTGGCCCCTGCGGACCCTGAGCGCCTCGTGGGCCAGGATCCCCCTTCTCTCCACGCAAACCTCGTGGTCCAGGGGGCCGGCAGGACCACCTTGACCGCGGGCTGGTGCTCTGAATCTTCGGAAGAAACCGAACCGTCTGGCAAACACCCCCATGCTATATCTCTTCGTTTTCGCGGTTTGTCGAAGTAAAAGAAGGAAAACTCCTTGTCGGTGGCGCGGCCCAGCAGGCCGCGGGGCACCCCCAGCCTGTCGGCCATTGAATTGTTCTCGCTCGGGTCTAAATTAAACACACAGAAATGGGTGCAGTTGTCCCGAATGTTTTTCGGGGTCTGGAAGAAGCTCTGGGTGAGATAAATGACACTGCAATTTCGGTGGAAGCCGTTGGTGAAATATTTTATGATGTCGTTTCGGTTTTTTTCACAAACCAAGTCGTCGAACACGACGATTTTTTGATTCTCTGGCGGCATCTCCTCAAGGGGAATTATTTCGTCGCCAGGGAAAGCCTCGATGACCTCGTACCCCACCTCGGGGTCAATGTTTTCGGCAAAGTCCCGAAAGAGGGCTTGGTATTTTTTTTGGTGAAGGTTTTTCGAAAAAAGAAAGACTTTGTCGAAATCCAACAACTCATAGAGCATGTGCAGCAAGATGTTCGCCTTGCCTGAATTTCTCGGCCCGCAAATCAACATCCTGAAAAAGTCATCAGGCATCGCCGGATGCTCCTGCCGGAAACCGTTTGTGGCAGCGACGTCGGGATCGTAGTTCGGAATTTTCATTTTCCTATATAATGTCTCTGAAAAAGTGGCGACAGAGGGCAGAAGCTGAGGCTGAGGTCGAAAGGCAGGAGGATGAAATCCGCCGGAAATTCAAAACGCACAAAATCTTTTTATTATTATTATTATTTTTGTTTATTTGCCAAACCACAAATAGCATTATTATAAGGAAAACAAAAGATAGAATGGATAGAAGTTACAATGGCGAGGAGACCTAAAGGAAACTATGAAGCTTATGTTAATTAGGCCTTAAGTGCTTTCTTAAAGGAGACAGGAGAGGACGAGTTGACGATCTCGGAATTTAAGGAGTTATAAAATTTAGGTCCTTGGTAAAAAACGGAAAATTGTTTGATATTAGTCCGACAAAAAGGCAAACGATATGAATGAGAGTTTCTAGTATGATAGGAATGAATTTGGCTCTGTAAGGTAAATTTACAATCGAATTTTAAAGGAAGAGTACGGTTTTGAAAGGAGTACATGAATAAACCTAGTTGTAATAGGTGTGTATGTCATCAAATTTTAAAATACCAAGATTTTTAAAGATTGGATCAGTATGTGCATAGAAATTGGTTTTAGCTATAGTTCTCACCACTCGTTTCTGTAGAATTACAAGACGAACAAGGTTAGTTCTGTAAGTAGAGGCCCAAACTAAGTTGCAGTAAAAAAGGTCTGCATAGAGTAATGAAAAATATAATGTTCGTAAAGATTTTGTCGACAGGTAGAGACTAGATTTGCGAATTATTCCAATAGACTTAGAGACTTTGTTGGCCACATGTGAGATTTCGGACTTCCAATTTAAATTTTCATCTAGGATTACTCCCAAGAAAACTGTTTCTTTTACCTGATCAAGTTTATGGTCATTTATTAAAAGCTGAATATCATGACTTGTACGTTTTTGACGTGGTTTAAATACCATA
>JAEMWC010000879.1:232500-252500 GCA_016490735.1 Pachyseris speciosa
CCGCAAAGCCACCTTCAACCAAGGAAACAACCGCTGCGGTGGCTGAGAAGGGGGGCAGGAAAACTCAACAGTTGTTGCGGAAACGCCGCAGGCCCACGACCCCACCCCGATCAGATGCAATGCTCAAACTGAGTCAAATTTTGGCAAACCGACTTTGAAATTCCTGCCTTGGAGCAGAACATTCCCGCCTTGGAGCAGGAAAATTTTTTTGTTCTTGTATATCGCGATGTTCAGGGCGCCGCACTTGCTTGAGAAGGTTGATTACGAGCGAATCTATATGGACGTCCCCCTCACGTTTCCGGCCAATGGGCTAGCGCAGGAGAAAAACAATTTGGTGTTCACGGTGAAAAACCGAGACGTCATCTACGACTGGTACAAGGCTTACATCCGGGTTGATTTCCAATTTCAGGCCACCGCCCACGGGGCATTGATTGCGGCTGACACGCGGTCGGCTCCAGTCAACGGCTCTTTCTTTCTTATCAGATCCATGAGGGTGTCATCCGGGGGGAAAGACCTGTACGATTCCAACGGCATCCACAAAATAATTTTCATCAAAAACCTGCTGGAATATTCTGACGACTATGCCAAAAGTGTGGCCGAAGACGAGTCTTGGTATCTCGACACCGACGCCACAAATGTGACAACGGACGCCGCAACCAACCTCGGCATCAGAGCCCGCGCGCTTTTTCCCAGGGTGACCCCATCAAAACGGTCAAAATTGGGATTCCGCTCAACCGCTTTTCGTTCTTTGAGGACCTGGAAGACAAGCTCTTGCCCCCGATACAACTCACGTTCAACATCCAGCTGCAGATTGATAACGAAATGATTTTCCAAAACGACGGCACCGCGCGACGAATTGTTGTCCGAAGATTTCAGATGTGGGTTCCCAAACTGCGGATGAAGCCTGCGGGCCAAAAGCTTGTCAATGAAAGCTTCCTTAAACCAACCCAGTGGCGCTACTTGAAAGAAATGCTGATCCCTGGCCCCGACGAAAGAATGCGGAAGGGGAATGGACGATTTCCTCCGCCAAACACGTCTTCGTCTTCATTCAAAAAACGGCGTCCTTGAACAACATCCAAGCGAACTCCTACTTCCTTGACACCTTTGCCCTCGATTGGGGGGGGGGGGGGAGTTGGCCACATGCCGCCTCAAGTACGGGCAGCGCCTTTTACCCCGAGGTGGCTTGATTCAGCCGGTAGTTCAAAACCAGCTTTTTCTCATCTCCCGACATACTTGGTGGGGCTGCCCGGAGATCGAAGTAAACGATCGGATAAAGCGTCGAGTAGTTGGCCGCCTTCACCTGGGTTCCGGTGTTGTAGTCATTTTGTCAGTAGCTGTACTCAATCAAATCCTGGCGGATCCGTCGTTGGTATTCTCCTTCAAAAAAAAACAAAAAAACAAAAAACAACCGGAAAACGGGAATAGCCAATTGTGCAGTTTGTGGCATAACAAAAACAAGATTTCTGCCGGGAAACTGACGGGGCCCTCTCATGCAGAGAGCGCTGGTGTTTTGACTGGCCTTGCGGGCACTGCGCTCGACTTCACTTTGCAACATGGAGTTCCCTTCCTCGCGAAAAAGAGGGTGGAGGCGGGCCGCTATTACGCTTCTGAGGCGCTGCGCAACCCTCAGCTTCAGAAGAAAGCAATCAACTATGGGCTGCGGAAGGCCACCCCGGTGTTGGAAAAGGTTGGCAGCGAGCTGTTAGACCAACTTTCCACAAAGGTGCGCCCCAACATTCGTTACAAAACTGACAGGCCTGACCTTAATGGAGGTGGTCTCCTTCTTCCCTTTTCTCTTCGTTGATTTCACGAAATTGTGGAATTTCGTCTCTGATCCCAAACTTTTCAAAGGCCACGAAGTTTATGAAAAAGAGGGGCGGGCGATGGTCGCCGCATACAAACGCCAATACGCAGACTACAAGCGACAGGGCGGCACCCGCAGCTACGGCTCCTGGATAAAATGGAAGGGCTATGGAAGAGGTCTTGGGAGTCTGTTTGATCCCCGGTTTGTTTCGCAGGGTGTGTTGGTTCCCAAGTTAGCGACTGACACAAATTTTTTGAAACCTTTCGGCAAAGCCCTTCCCCAACACCATGGTTTCACGGATGTTCTCAAGAAGACCCTGCGCAACTACTATGGATCGGGGGTGGACATCTATGCACTGATTAGGAAACTGCCGGCGCCAAAAAAGGGGTGGACCCTCCCTGGCCACAACTACACTGGACTTTACAACCCTTTGACCAGCTGAGCTTCGATCTGGAGACGGGTGAGATCTTGGAAATGTTTCAGAAACCAACCGGCCCTTCCGATGCTGTGGCCATGCAGCATGACGTTGATTACAGCAGTTGTGGTTTTCGCGCAAAGAAGTACGGCGAAGACGAAAAAAAATGCAAGCATGTTGCTGACCGAAAAATGGTCAAATCTCTTGACGCGATTCCGCGAAAACAGAGACAGTGGGGCCACGCGCTGCCCCGCAATGCGATTAATGTAAACGAGAAACTTGGTTTGGGAATCTCAAACCAGGGTTTCTAATCTTGCTCTCGAAAGTTCAATTACGACTCGTTGGAACTCCTCTTTGACATCTTCCTCCAGGGTTTTTCGGGGGGCGCATAATTCACCTACAAGGGACACCAAGGGATCCAACACAGTGCGAACATTGGTGCGGTATCCAAGGGTATACATAATCCATGACCCACTTTTCTTCAATATCCTCGACTTCGTATCACTGACATAACACGTGGTGCCTGCTTTTCAACCAACAGGCCCAACAACACCCGTTCCGGGGTTGGTCGTCAATTTCGAAGAGTTACTCCAACTGTGTGCATAACTCCGGTCACAAAGCCATCTATGAAAGGGTCGCTATTCTTTAAAAGACCAACCATCGGTGAAAAAGATTGGAAACATGAACCGAACCAGGGGAACCAAAAGCTCTTTGTGCACCTGGTCCCAACCCATTCTCTTTCTTTCATTCAGCTGGTTTTGGGTGTGGTGACGGATTTTCTCACGCAACTCTGGAGGAAAAGTGCGAATCTGCTCCATGAGAATCATTTATATCTCGGCGCAGATATTCAATGGACCGTGTCATAAAAACCCTCATTGGTCAACCACCGATTCTTGCACTCCTTTTCAGCGGGGGCAGAGAATGGAGAACCCTGTACGATATGACTGTTTTGCAACAGTGCGCGCACGTGGCACATTGGTTTCTAATCCATGGAATCCTTGTTTTCTTTGTACTCCAACCAATCGTCTATTTCTGCGACCAACGCGTGCCTTATGGTGCGTCGTTTCAACCACACCGTCATCGCTCTCCCCACACACCCCTCTCTTCAACAGGCCGACCAGTTGAACGGAAAAAATGTTTTGGGTATACGATGAAGGAGGTGTATTGTTGGAAGGAAAAGAAATTCACCCCAAACGACATGAAAACAATTGACTATTGTGTTGGCGAACATGGAAAGGTGTTTGCCAGGGTTCGGTGCCCGTCTTGCGGCCGTTTGAAATTTTGTTTTGTTTGAACCCTCAGAACATGAAACACACGTCGCCCTCCCCAACCTCTGTTGTGGCCATTCTTGTTTGTGCCCTGTACGCCATTCTCTCTAATAGGGGTGATGGATGGCACACAAGGTATCAGGACAGCTTGGAACCCGGATATATAAAAGAAAAAAGTTTGTTTTGGGCGCGCTGAAACAAAAAAAGAACCCTCACAGGAACACACACATGTAAGGAGAGGGTTCTGATCACTGCGAGCAGGAACAACAACCACACCCCATCCACCAAGGCGCGAAGCGACCAAGGTGGATGGGGTGTGATTGTTGCGAGTGCGAGCTGTTTCAGAACCCTCACCTTACATGTGTGTAGGACTGAGTGGAGTCCAATTCGGTCTGTAATCATACGAGTGATAAGAAAATCTGACGACCGCGCAGGGGGAGTCCGATTTGGTTATCACGAGTATGATTACAGACCGAATTGGACGACACGAAGTCTTATTACCAATTAATCATAAAAATTACAATTTCCGACAAAAGAATAGCCAAGTTAATATATAGATTTAGCCAAGCCTAAAAGCGGAGCTCCACGATTATTATTATTTTTACTGGTATTGAGCAACACCGCATGGCTTTCCTTGTGGCAATATTTTATCTTTAGAGCAGTCAACAGGAATTGACTGCGGTTCCAAAACCTCAAAACATTACAAGAAAACAATACAGTTGACGCGTGTGTTTATTCGAAAACAAGTTTAGCAATCAAGAACGGTCAAATATTTTCATCCAACATCGCTGGACAAGGATGTTTGAAGGTTTATCCACCTCTCTCAATAGTGCATTAAATGGCTTTCCATGTTTGATCACAGACGTCGAAAAACATGTACATGTTCATCCAAAATTTCGCATTACGAACAAATTTTTGATCGTTTAACCACCCCAACAAACAAATCGTGAACAAACGGTAAAAAGCAACCAAATGAACCACATAACGGCGAAAATTTCAGCGATAATACGCAAAAATCATTGTTTGGACTCACTTGGTCCGGTGTTTGGTCAAACATTGTTTTGCGTTTAGCCGCCAAATGTACGCGTTATGTGTGACAAACACTATGATGGATGAAAATGTTGGATCTTTTAGCCGAGGCTTAACAAACATATTTCGTAGTAAGTTAAGCTTAGACATTAGCTTAAATGTTGTAGAAAAGAGAAAAAGGAAAACAATCGTGATAGTTTGGATAGGCAATCGCATGGGGCCGAGTAAAATAAAGGATTAATATCACTTGTGTTTTCAGAAATTTGCTGAAATTGCCCTCGTCGCGCAAAACATAAGTGGTACTTGACGAGGACCCATTGCGATTACGTGTTAATAACATAAGAGCAAACGTTTCTTTCAGTTCTCAAAGATGATTTACAGACCCTTCTGCGCAGTCTCCGTGCCCAATGTTTGTGAGCCTCACACGATGGAATGCGAATCGATATTATTCGTTATGAACCACTTACCTTATAGATGAGGCATTTTAAATTCTTTTCCCAACTGTTTCTTTAATTTTTACAGGTACGAAGTTGTTTTCTCTGGTGATATCGGGAAGAACGAAGCATAAACCTTTGCATCAACAATGGCGGTTGACATGAAAGTTTGAATTTACTTCATGTAAGTGATTGCGAAACATTACATTTTGTGACGTCTTACATGAAGCAAAACAAAAAACGTAAACAAACTCTTGAGACTGCGCAATACGGACTGGAAATCACCTTTAAGACTACAGAAACATAGACGTCGAAAAACATGTACAGTCAGCCAAGCGGGGAAAACATTCGTTCGCATTCAAAGCAAAATAACAAACAAACAATTCGACTAGCTACTTCTTTGTGTCCAAAACGAGTAGATTGTTATTTATATCCAGTCGAGACAAAAACAAGTTTCCTTCCTGAACAAAAGTAACAACGACTAAACCAAATGCTAAGCTTCAATTTATTTAAGTTACCTGTGTTGCCGAGCTTTCTACCACTTGAAAATACGCATCGATCCACTTTAGTAAAAACACCCATCCACAAAAATAGCAAGCGGTTTGTCCAAAGAAAGCGGAACTTCTTCCACCAAGTTTGAGCTACTCGTTCCTCCCATTAATGCCGGTGAATTGTTTAGTGAACTTTGTTGAGTGAACTTTCTTGGTGAGCTGTAAGATGCCGCGGTAAAGTGAACAAGTCCTTGAAGCGTTAATTCATTTTGTTTTTCAACCACACAATCCGGGCGTCATACAAGTGGATCCAAAATTTAAGAATTTCCTGAGAAAAATATTTTCCTCTTTCATTTTATCAGTTGAAAATTCACCTTCCGGGGTATCTTTTAAGTAGTTCTTGATTTTTATGCCTTTAGACAGAACTTCGAAGGAGATGAAGTTGTTTTGCTCAAAATGAAGAAACAAACTGAATGTGAAATCTTGAGCCGCAGAAAACGCGCGAAAAATGAAGACTCGTTTTGGCTAGGGTGTCTCGTTTTGGTTAAGTTACCTGACTTGAGCCTGCGATTCAATCGAAAACCATTACCTGGTCAGCGGTCAACTTAAAAAAAACAGCTGACCTCAATGAGTTATAAATTTGAGCCTGCGATATAGACACGTGATCCTGGTCAGCGGAAACCTTCTTTTGACAGCTGTCAATTGCCCATGACACGGATGCCCTATATCAAAGATGTATGCTGTAAACTATAGGTGATCATCTGGAGTATGGCCGCCATGTTGGATTATTAATGATTATTATTAGGATATTATTAATTATTGGGCAACGTCGTCGTCGTAGTCGTCGTGCGCGCCCACGAGCAATACCGCTAGCAATTTTTACCATGAGAAAAGCAGTTGACGGGTTTCTATAAGTATGGTGCTCCGCTATTAAAGGAAGGGAAATTTTGCATTAAAAGACTGACAAAAGAAGCGTAAATTGTTTAATGTCGCGCTGAAATTGACTGCAATACAAATGCATATATGTATGGTGATTGAAACCAAGGTTGTGATTGGTTGATTTAAACTACAACTTTGAATGTGATTGGTTGATTTAAAATACTACTTTGAATGTGATTGGCTTATTGAACTGTCCGATAACAAACTGTCCAATAACAAACTGTCCAATACCAACTTGGCACGTGAATTAGTGGAAAATAGGAGTTTTTTAAACCTATCACAATCGAGGAAATTGTAATTTTTATGATTAAAGCGAAGAAAGTCGCACGAAAATTATTTACATCTCATAGAATCACTTTGTATTGACAAAGAAATGATATCAAAATAAGCCTTTCTTCTTGTAAAGCTCATAATAGAGCGAAGTTTTCTGTTGAATATTCTTAAACTAATCTGGGAAAACAGGCGAAAGATAACGAGTATGAAGTTGGCGACGTCGCGTGGTAATTATTATTCTGTAAACTTCAAAATAAACGGTAATTGTTGATGTGCGAGCCCAAAAAGCACCAAGATACAAATCATTAAGAGTTAAAATTCAATAATCTACATGCTCTTTTTAAGAACTTGAATATCTCGCTAAGTTCTAACTTAAGGTGGTTTTAACTTAAGACACGTCACTTCTGTTTTGCCCTCAATATAACCACACATGTTTATCAATCTTCTCGCTGAAGTAAGGCCTTCTATTTTGCCTATGCATCCCAAAGAAACTGGCATGTAAGGTCAAAATAATTTAGTTATAGAGTAATAACTTACACGCAGAAGTAGCGGCTAATTTTCGAACATGTTTACTTTGGCCGTTGTGATGCTTGCAGTCTCCCTTGTAACCGTTTTATGGGATGTCAAGCAACTCCCTTTCCTTTCTTCCGTGGCACCACCAAAGAACAGCTGCGAAGGAGCTGCTTGCAGTCTCCCTCGTAACCGTTTTTTGGGATGTCACGCACCTCCCTTTCCTTTCTTCCGTGACACCACCAAAGAACAGCTGCGAAGGAGCTGCTTGGCAGTCTCCCTCGTAACCGTTTTTTGGGATGTCACGCAACTCCCTTTCCTTTCTTCCGTGACACCACCAAAGAACAGCTGCGAAGGAGCATCACAACGGCCAAAGTAAACTGAGTAAACATGTTCGAAAATCAGCCGCTACTTCTGCGTGTAAGTTATTACTTAATAGCTAAGTTCTTATGACCTTAAATATGAGTTTCTGTGGAATGTATAGGCAAAATAGAGGGCCTTACTTCAGCGAGAAGATCGATAAACAAGTTTGGTAATATTGAGCAGAAAACAGTATACGTCTAAAGTTAAAGTAACTCAAGAGCTTGTATATCATGTATACCAGCTCCTCCGGGTTTCCGTCGTGCTTGAACCGGGAACTCACTGAAGAGCCGTGCACTAATTCCACCAATTTGCACAGTGTAATGGACTAAGCCAACGGTAGGAGACACGGCCAACGTTATCGTTACATTTCTCCCGCGCTGACCGTACCGAGGACTTGTCAATAGGCCCCATCACCAACTCCAGCCCGCCCATGGTTTCTTGCGGTCCAAATATTGTATCCGCATTCATCGATAAATACGCAATGATGGAGAATTCCGTTCGTCATGAACCAGTTAGCATATTCAACGCGCCTTCGGATGACATCCGGCCTGTGGCGATCAGCTGGTAGTGGTCTTGCAAGTTTGATACGTATCAGCATACCGTCAAGAGTTTTTCCAACTGTCCCGTCGTGTACGAACGGCTTCGCTGCTAGTCTTCTTCGAAGCCCCTGGTTTATTTCACTCGGTCAGCAAGCAGTTCTCATCGACAATCTCATTAAGGCACTGCTTCATTTCATCATCTACCTTCACCTTGTTGCGACCGCCACGTGGTCTCTCATGAGTACGTCCTTCTCGGACATAAGTAGCCACAATGCCTCTTGCTGTGTTTCGGTTCACCCCTAACATGTCTGCCACCAAAAGGTAGTCTTCGTGGGGATCTTCAAACGCCCTCACTATCCTTTCACGATGCTCGTTCTGGGAACGGTTACGTCGCATTCGGCGCTCCATTCCAGCGAGACGAGTTTGCCCAGTGTACAGTTTCGGTTCTATAGAAACGTCCTAAGAAGTCCAGTGGGAAATCGGTTAGAAAAAATGCTCAGCAAAAACTTTTTGTTATTGTGATTTATTCCCCCAATCGAACATTAACCTTATGGAAATGATTTTTCATTCGCATTAA
This sequence comes from Pachyseris speciosa, assembly GCA_016490735.1. Lineage (NCBI taxonomy): Eukaryota > Metazoa > Cnidaria > Anthozoa > Scleractinia > Pachyseridae > Pachyseris > Pachyseris speciosa. The sequence continues at coordinate 241,143 of JAEMWC010000879.1, forward strand.
AAAATGTCGTTTTCGTTAAAACGCTATTTAAATTGGCCTTAATGAATCTTATTCTCTATGCAAAAAGCTTTAATGACTATAGACCTTTTTCATAATGGCGGACGATTGTAATTATTCTTTTGTATATGTGTTAATTAGCCCTACTAACCTCACTTTAATGAAAAAATTCTATTGAATTTTGCACATGCTGACGAGGCTAGTAGGGCTCATTATCATAAGAATAAAAGAATAATTTGTCGGGCGCCATTATGAAAAGGGTCTATTGTACAAATTGAAATGCTTGGTTTCTTAGCTAAACTCCCGGATTATAATTTAATTTTATTGACCAGCATTTTGGCGCTTATGAAAATTTATTCCCTGCTAATGAAAGGCAAAAGGTGTAAAAGCACGCCTAATTTAGGCGTAAGTGATTATAATTAGAAAACACAAACATCTGATAACCCTCATTAATTAATATGATCGAACTGCAGTTAGTATATTTATGTAAAGGTTTTCGGGGGAGAAGTTTTAAAAATTTCGTGGCCTTTAGAATCACTTAAATTATAGAAAACTACTCAGTTAATTTTGTCTCATGCGCCGCATTATAACGGGAAGTTATTTACGACGTGGCTGAAGACAATGCTCAAGGGTACACGCTAGGGGACGTTCAAATAACTGAGGATAGACAAAAGAATTTTGCCGTTGAAAATTACTATATTAGCATATGTTGAATGCGGTTGTAATCTTCGCAAACTACATGAAGACAGAATGATTAATGATTGACACTTTTGAATTCACCAGTTAATTTCAAAAGCCCCCTCACAACAACAGGAAGACTCAACGACGAACTTATGAGGAACTAAGAGCAATGACTTCTCTCAAGGGCTTCGTTTTCCTCGCGTGGATTTCGTTTGGACTGGTCTCAGTACTGTATGCTGGTGAGTACTACCTTCAGCTTTAAGTGCTAATATTGCAGTGTTACCTAGTTGGTTAATAGTATAGTATAATTTTTAAGGCAAAATATATTAAAAGCAACATCTAAGACATTATGTACTCCGAGTGAAACTCGCCGCACCTTAACGGAGTAATGTCACGGCTGATTCTTGTTCTGAGTTCAAATTGTGAGAAAGTACTTTTTCTATTACACAAAAGACCCGTTTAAGACGAAGATGTTGATTTAAAATGTTTTCTCGGGAGGAAAATAGAGTGTCATTTTATGGCCATTTTTCCAAATTACCATGACCAAACTTGAAAACGTTAACCTAACTTCCTCATTGTGAATCAGTTCTTATTATTCCAGTAACTCAACTGATGTGTCAAGTACTATATCAAAAACGAGTGCGAGTGTTTCATCAGGGGTTCCAAACACCGAGAAACAGATGAAAGCACGACACCGAAGGCGGAGTGCTTTTTTTGTTTCGAGGTGTTTGGAACCCCTGATGAAACACGAAGCACGAGTTTTTGATACGGCTTCTCAAACTTGCATAAAAATACAATGGGATATAGCAAATATATTATATGTATAATTAGCACCGATTGTCTTAACGAGCAATAGCGAAAACATTCTTTCGCATTCTTGAAGAAGTTCATCAGGCTAGTTAAGTTAATTAGTCGATTTAAATGTTCTTGAACCATAGCCAGTCTTAACGTCTCATTTTTCACAAGTCTTTGCCTGCATACATTTTGTGCGAGTTGTTTGTTTCGCGTCAGTAGTCATACGCTGTAGTTGACACATGATGGCGGAGATCACTGACGGAGCGAGTCGTTTTCGTCCGCCTAAAACCTTATCCGAGGTCCAGTTGATAGCTTATGAGGCGGTCCCAGCTTCTACAAAGTACAAAAGTACCATGGCAGCTGGAAAGAGAGACAAAAGTACCGATTTTTGATCATGACAAGCGGTCTAGTCAAAGATTATGACTTACACGAGGTGAATTTGTTCCCCTGTAAAATATAGGTAATGGATGCTGTATCTCTTAAAGGTGATTTCCAGTCCGTTTTGCGCAGTCTCAGCATTCCAGTGTTTGTGAGTCCCACTCGTTGGAATTCAAATCCATGTTATTCGTTACGAACCACTTACCTTATAGTTGAGGCATTTTAAATTCTTTTCCCAGCTGTTTCTTTGATTTTTACAGCTACGAAGTTATTTTCTCTGGTGATATCGGAAAGAACGAAGTATAAACGTTTGCATCAACAATGGCGGTTGACATGAAAGTTTGAATTTACCTCATGGAAGTGATTGCGAAACATTACATTTTGTGACGTCTTACATGAAACAAAACAAAACACGTAAACAAACTCTTGAGACTGCGCAGTACGGACTGGAAATCACTTCTAACTAATAGCTTGCGAGGTATGTCATAGAAGTAGCTACATGTACAAAGAGTCAGGGAGAAAGGTGTCCACCCAGTACTTTTTTACGTGATAGCATGTGTCTGAAGCGTCGGTTGGAAGATGAAAATGTTTCCAAGAAATTGAATCTACTTGAGATTCAGGGTAAAAGAGATGTAATTTTCACGTTACTTTGAAAGGATGCCAGTTTATAATTCCCTTTATTATATGACTGGCTCGTTCAGTGGTCAAGATGAATCAATTCCCCTGCTGTGATTGGCTACCCGCGAGGTCAAGATGGAGCCATCTTGACCCCTCGGGATAGCCCGTTCGTCCCGCGTTTTACTGTCTTTTAATAGCGTCCTTTGAGTCATATAATAAATCCTTTATTGACCAAGCTTGTTCGGTCAAGATGGTGGGATATTGGCCTCGTTCTTTTTTTGCGTGTTTATGGACCTCGACTGCGTCTCGGTCCATAAACACGCAGAAAAAGAACTTGGCCAATATCCCGCCATCTTGACCTCACGCTTGGCCAATAACCCATATGCATTGAAATTTTTGAGGTTGCTAATTAAAATTCAAGTGTCTTGATCAGTTTTCGAACTAAAATCGGATGTGTCTTGATCCGTACTTTCATTGGGTATCAAGATACATGCACCTTACTAAAATGGGGCACTCCGATTGGCTACTACCCTCATCAATAATTAATGAGTTTTAGAAGTAACGATCAACAGTTTATCACACTGTTAGGAAAATATTAAGCCTCGAAATCCTAAGACCATAAGCACTCTTTAAATTTATTGCGGCCAGCACTAATTGTGTAAGATAAATGAATTGAACTGAGCTGAGTCATATTTTCACAGTAGACAATACTTCAATCACCTTTTTTCTTGGGCATCGTTGCTGCTTTTTCGTTCCCATTGATAACAAAGGGTAAAGGAGTTCGTTTGTTATGTGTCCTGAAAAAAAAAAGGGTTTCTAAGGTTGGTTGCAAAGCACAAATCTGACAAATACAAAAACTCTTATTCAATTCCACAAACTTGAGATCAGTTCTTTGGCACTGACACAGTCAAGGAACATATTTAATCATAGCCGGAAATCATAATTTGTATACAGTCAGGCTGCAAGACATTGGAACTGGATTTCATCGCGGGGATGTTTTTTTTTGTCCTCGAGGAAAGGATTGGATCCTCAATAAAAAGTAAAGAAAAAGAAAAAACGTTATTATGAAAGGTGTTCGTCATCGTGGTTTCAAATGTTAGCTGAGTTAATCTTTTGTCTCACGATTGAGTTACAAAGATGTGGATCGCGACGTTTCGACCGCTATACTGCTGGTCTTCATCAGGCGATGGTGTCGACTGGCTGCGTGTGAGTATAAGAAGCACCGTGGCTGGTGGTGATTGGTGCGTTTCGATCCTTGTCGTTCAGACTAGAAATTGTTCCCTCAGCGATCCGCTTTGGTACTGATCGGCTGTTGTGTTGTTTGATCGTGGGCATCCACGCTTCCACTGTCCCTGTTAATGTTGTTAGGTTGAAGTTTTATGTGAATAGCCTCTTTAACCCTACGGGTGTACCAATGTGGGTCTCGGTCAATAAATTTAACGTCGTCCCAGAGCGGATAATGTCCGGTCGCGTTGCTATGTTCTGAAACGGTGGAGGATTGGGTTCGAGCAAGACGTATGTCTCTATAATGTTCCTTAATCCGTTCATGCACAGATCTTCCCGTCTCTCCAATATAAACCTTACCACATTCGCAGGGAATCTTGTAGACTACTCCGTCTTGTTTTACTGGATCGACAATGTCCTTAGGTCGCACTAGGTGTGATCTAAAGCCTGGTTCACACGTGCGACGCAAATGCAAGTGCAAATGCAAGGAAATACACGTGTGAACTACCGTAACGCAAATGCAAATGCAAGCGCAAGCGCCGACGCAAGAAATGGAAAAATGTTTATTTTCTTGCGCTTGCATTTGCGCTTGCGTTTGTATTTCACACGTGTGAACCGAGGCAACGCAAACGCAAATGCAAACGCAAGGTAACAAAACACTTGTTCCATGCCTCCACGGTTGAAGTTGAACCCAAGATGGCGTCTTCCACGGGTGCGGGTTCGGTTGGGGATTTCTCACTGTTTTTTTTAATTCCGTTTAAGGCAACAAACCCATAAAATGAAATATTAAAACACATAAGGGACACCCCCTTTTACCCAGCGTGGTTTATTTCCCCTGCCAGTTTTAATATCAAGGTGGCACCTTCACATAGTAGGAACTAATCCTACTATATTCTAACAATATACTTTGTACACGATAAAAACGTCTGGACACGTCTTTTTCGTCTCTTTATCAGTCGGTAAGCGAAAAGCAGGAAAAGTAGTATTATCAAAACTTCCATCTCGTCCGCCATCTTGAAAAAGACTTCGACTGCGCTTACGTATCTCACCTTCCTTGCGTTTGCGTTCGACGTGTAAACGTCGTTTGCATTTGCGCTTGCACTTGCATTTGCATTTGCGTCGCACGTGTGAACCAGCCCTAAGAGTTGTGTCAGATCTGAAAACAGTCCGTATGCCTTGTTGTTGTAGGCAACGGCGAAGAGCCTCCGATGTGCCTTTGACGTATGGCAGAACCACAGTAGATTTAATTTCGGGTTCAGGTTCTTTAGTTGTTCGTCCCTTGGTTTTCGTAAGATTTTTTACAAGCGAAAACGGATAACCGTTGGAAACAAGGCCCATTGAGAGGTGTTTCTTTTCATGAGAGATAACTGATGGTTTTGTTATAAGGTGTTTAGATCGATCGTACAGGCACTTGACATTACCGCGTTTTACAGATTGCGGGTGGTGTGAATCATACGCTAGGTACTGGTCAGTGTGTGTAGGCTTTCTGTAAACACTGGTAGAGAGGTATCCATTCGAATCATTGATGATCAACGTATCAAGGAAGGGAATTCTTATCAAGAATTCTTATCAACGCCATGTTATTCCAACAAATACATATAGGAAAATTAAGACCTTGCAATGGTAATTTGTTAATCTTTAGAATGGCCTTCTACCGATTTCGTATCGATCTATTATTAAAATTCATGAAGTAGAATCTAATAAAAAATGAGAAGAGATAGATGGATAGATAGATAGATAGATAGATAGTTAATTAATAACCGATTTGCAACTAAAAGTTGAATTATACGATTATTTACAAAAAATGAATATTGATAATTACATTAAAAAGACTACAAGCAATTTAAAACAAGTTGTATAAATATATGTATAAGAAACAGCAAATAAGGACACTTTATATGTTCTAAAATAAAGTATATCGAAGAGGTTTAAAAAATCTACTAAAATCGTTCAAGCCTTAAGGGCATTAAAGGTAATAAAACTGTTACGAAACCTGTTCGTCTTAAAAACTGGCTTGAACTTCCGCATATTTCTTAGGTTAGAGGTACATGTGTTGCGAACAGGAAGAAGGTCATGGATCTTGTTCTGTTCGTTCTGTAAAACTTCCTTAGAGAGTTTATCAACTAGTTCCTGGCGGCGGTCTGAAAGTTTAGCATCAGTAGAGGATTTCGATGCAATATTAGAGTCTCTACAACTGGCAAGGCGTACTATGAGACTGAAAGTTTGAGTCCTTTTATCAGACAACCCACACACATTAGTCACCTGCCAATGTCTCGGTCAGAATTGTACGCAGTGGAAGGTAGGCCAACGCTTCGGAAATAACCGTGTTTATCAAAGGATTCCAATGTCAAATAACTTGTAAAATCTTGAATGTAGAAAACATTTTACCGCTCGAAAACTTACAGACAAATGTATAAGAAATTAAAAACTCCACCGGGTAAATGTTAAGGCAGGTAGGAACCTCAGATTTTGACATTAAAATGCTTTGGCTAGTAACTTAAGTTTCCAGTTCATAAAGGTTTGCCTACCCGTCAAGATAGAGTGTTAAACCGTGCAAAGGCGCGGTCTATTTTCGATTTTTCTAATTAGGCTAGGTCTTCAATTTCTCAGAATGCGTCCCTTGGCAACATCTGCTCCTGGGATAAAAATAAGCAGGGACAAGTCCAATGACAACCCCACGTGAAACATCTGGCGATAAAAGTAAACTCGCTGAACTGATGTGCCAAACCTCAGAAATGAAATCGTGTTTTGCTGTTAAAAAAATTGTCTCCCCTTCGTACCCTAATGAATATATACTTACATGTGTGGTATATAAAGGTACCCCTTTTTTTCACTGTCAGTTATGGAATGGAGGGGAAGAATTAGAAATTACTTCAATTTGCTGCTGAGATAATTTAATACTAGTCTGAAGGCTGTTGTAGGGAAATTGTCTTTAAAATGAAACCGATTATGTTTATTAGTATATACCACACAAGTGAATAGTCCTTTACGCGCGCTCTGATTGATTAGTGTATAGCAAGTACTATTCACCTCCGACCGCTTTTCGGTATATTGTCACACATAAATTAATGTTTTGGTCTGCTAATTATTCAACTTGTGTGGTATATACTAAAACAATTATTCACCTCAGTGTCGGTGAAAGTGGTGGATATTTACCTCGCCGCTTCGCGGCTCGGTAAATATCCACCGCTATTCACCTCCACTTCGGTGAATAAATGTTAGTTATCACGTTTTTCCTTTTCTGAGCCGTATTTTGTAATATAATATTGCAATTTCTGAGTGCATTAGGAAAAGAGGTCAAAATAAACACCTTATTATGAACGAAATAGAGAGCAATTTATCGGCTATGCCTCAAAACACGCGAACATTTTTCACGCAAAATTGGAGGAAAACCTGATCTAACCAACCGATGTCGTTTATCCGCATAACATTTCTATGCTCCTTTTAGCCTAAATTCTAAAGATTCCCTAAGAAAAAAGGAGAAGACCAAAAGCTATTCAAAACCAGCAAACGAAAGAAGGCGAATAAAGGGGACACTTAGGCATAAATATGGTTAAATTCCATGGTAGATTTGTCAAATTCCCGTTGATCCAAGGCTCAAACTCTTACTAGTCAATATTAAGAAATTTGTGTTTTAATTCTCTCCCAGTTCTCGCAACAGATTACGAGCGCACGTTAACATTCAAAGAACCGATCCCCGATAAAGCACTTCCAGGGCACGTGATAAAGGCTGAGCAAGTGCCGAATGAAGGGAGCTGCCGAGTGAAGTGTTATTTGGACCCTAACTGTGTGTCTATCAATGTGGGACCTGCCAGGAAAGGACAACTCGCGTGTGAGTTAAACAATCAAATCGATGACAATCCGTCAAAGATTCCCATGGAGGAAAAACAGGGTTTCACTCACTACAGTGTGGAGGTAAATGACTAGCAAGGGTTAAGGAAGGGGCGGGTTGACGTATACTAATTAGGATTCATTATAGACAATCTACGCCACCTGTGATTATTACTGACGGGTAAGCAAACGCTTGGGAAATTTTAAACAGTGTTTATATCAGTAGGGATTCCGATGACTGTCAAATAACTTGTAAAAACCTTGAATGTAGAAAAAAATTTCCCGCGGGAAAAATTAGAGACAAATGTATGGGTAAATATTAGGGCAGGTAGGAACCTCAGACATTAAAATCCTTTGGCTAGTAACCAGGAGCCCATTACTAGCAGCGTACAACTCCCATCTAAGCCGCACTTTTAAGGACGGCAACGGGGACGGGAGCGTCACAAAACAATAGTTTTAATGAGCGAAAACAAAGGCTCTGTACGTGCAGATACTTGTGGCACGTGCATCGACTTGTTATTGGTCATTGAACTCCTGCGGGAGTCTGATTTTGGCGGGAAATTCAATCTAAAAAGAAATTGGTCTGTGAAAACGCCGTGACAGGAATATATGGTAGTTGTACGCTCCTGGTGATGGCCTCCTGCTAGTTACTTAATTATCCAGTTCTTAAATGTTAGTTCTGAAGCGTTTGCCTACCGGTCAATATGGCGTCTTAAACCGTGAAAAGGTCTATTTTTGAAACTTAAAAGTATAGTTTCGAATTTACGAGGAGATTAAACATCATCAACAACAATTCTTGTGGAATTTCTTTAGTCGATCGAAGACAAAAATTAGAAAGCCATGAATTTTTTATGGAAAATTATGAGCAAGTTTATTTGAACGTTATCAACCACCGTAAAAGCTCTATTAAGCCCCCGTCTCTATTACCCCCCCTTCCCTCTCTAATTAGCTCCTTGTTTGGAAGTCGGTTTTTGTAATAAGCCCCCCTCTCTAATAAGCTCCCCCCCCCCCCCCCTTGGGACATGAGATTTTGTAATTAGTCCCTCCTATTCCCTCGAAATCCACTTCATGCGGCCCAGTTGGTTTGCTTTAAACAAATGTACACTCAAACACATAATACTGTTTCCTGATCTGTGTAAATACTAAAGTTTCACTGCAGTTGTTTGAGTTATGTACAAAAACTATTTTAAGACAAAAACGGCTTGTTTAAGATTTGAAATAAGCCCCCTCTCTATTAAGTCAACCTCTGTAATAACCCTCCCATTAATGAGGCCTGAAATTGAATAAGGCCCCCCCCCCGGGGGGTGGGGTTAATAGAGGTTTTACGGTATTTTTTGTGTGGTGAATTTCTTTCTTTTTAGAAAGATTTCCCTAGAAATCCTCAAGATTTAGTTTAAATGCTATTATGGAAAGTTGGTACAAAACGAAATTGTAAGTAGTTTTATTTCTTGGAAATACTGGATTCCCTGTGACGTAAATTGATTGTTAAACAATCCCTGACTTTTTATTAACCACGACGTAGTTTTTATTGACTATCTACTGAAGACAAACTTTTTCTAATAACGCCAACGATGAGGCCAAAAATTCAATTGATTTCTGAACTAAAATCTTTTCAGATAAGTATTTTGTTTTTTTTTTTCTAAAAGGGGAACTCTTGCGCAAACTTGATGGCTAGCCAAAACCGAAATCCCCTGACTTGTTTGAGCGAAATTATACGAGGGTGTTCTGACTTAAAATTACTTGCATTTTCCTAGCTTGAACTTGCGAAAACAGTTCATAAAAGACAGAAAAACAACTCAACGGAGAGACAGTTATTTCCAAAGGTCTGGATAGAAGCAGACATATTATAATTTTAAGAAAAGACAAAACATTTTTTATTTTAAAAGACAAGTTTCGACACAGTTCTTCTGTAATCTTCAGTTGAAATTATCCCAAAGTACAAAGTTGAATTTATAATGCTACACAAAATGCTAATTAGCCACAAAATCGAATCTTCAGACTGATCGTTGTCATTGGTTGAATGCCGAATTCGAGTTTGTGCATGTACTCAAGATAAGTTTTGCAGTTTCCCTATCAGAGGACTGCTTTTAGTTGCAGCTACAGGTTTCGACATGGGACTCACAGGAAATCAACCTCGACATGAAGCTGGCCATTGGTTGAATTAGCATCATGTGCTTCAACAGAGTAGCTCAAGGTACGTGAACGGTATTACTTAAGTGCGTGACAATACGACATTCACTTTTGAATTGCTACAATCGCTTTTCAGAACTTTTGCCTCGCTAACCCATGCCGTGGAATGAATGCTCTTTGTCAAGTAGGCTTTGGTGCTTCCGGTTACAGATGTGCTTGTAATGCTGATCATACCCCAGGTAATTAAGGAAGTAGTAGAGAGGTGTTCAATTGATCAAACTACAGCTGCCTCTTCGGTTAATCACTCCTCAAAGTGACCAATTTTGCTTTCAGATATCTGTTAATTTGGCTTCCCTTTTCACATGCCGTAGATTTCAACCGCGGTTTAAAACAATTCACAACTTACAACTTTTCTGGACTTAATACTAGTGATATACGGTCCTCGTTAATTCTTTCGTTGAGTGAAAAAAGGCTTAAATCTGTGGTGGCAAAAGGATTTCAATGTATTTTGATAAATTTTGCAGTTCAAAAAGGAAAAATTACCCTTAGGGATCTCTTCCGCAATTTCTTAAGTCATCCGAGAGATACTAAGGCAATATATTTTGGAAAACAGAGCAGGCTTACTCGATGGCTCGGCGGATTAAGGTGGAAGTAGAAGGTAACCAATTCCTTCGTTCCAACAGGTGCTCCCTTGAGTTCCTTCCAGTTGTTGCTAGTTGATGATTTCTGAGACATTATAACTCTATTTGAGAACACTGGAGATGTTAAGACCTAACATGAACAGTCAAATTCAGTTGGCACTACTTTGATTGGTTTGCCATTGATACGCTTCTGGGGACACAATAACGGCCGCTTATGACGAGTCAATTTGAACAGACGTTTGGGATGAAAAAAGAAAAAAAATAGAGACTGAAAAAGTAGAGAAACCGCCTCCCGGTTAGCTCAGTTGATAGGAGCTCTGGACTGCTGAGCGGAAGGTCGCGGGCTCAAACCCCAGACCGGATCACAAATCAGGTTCCCGTTTCTCGAAGGTCCCTGTAACTTAACGGGCCCGACACCATATTTTTAAATCAAAATCTCAAGAAAAGTAGGATGTGTTCTGACCTCTAATGAAATCCATATTATTTCTTTAGCTGATAACTTTACTGGATAATTTTCAAATCGTCTGAAACTCCCACCTGGAATGGAAAACAAAACAGCTTAACGGGCCCTGTAATTACCAGGAGCTTCGAGAAACGGGTCCCAGGGTCTTAAAATAAATGATCGTACTGGCTGCGTGCTACAACATCTGCCTCAGTTCCAATGGGTTACCTTCACACCTGCCATAGTTGCGATAGGTTTGACTGATACATTCAAAGCAAAAAAGCTTTTCAATCGCTCATCTTCTTGATATCGGCCAAGTTCCCTTAACAAAGAATAATCAAAAGTGCCTTATATAAAGTGAAAAGATTTAATTTTCTAGACCAGGAGCCCATCACTAGAAGCGTATTACTGCCCTATATTACCGTCACGGCGTTTTCACAGACCACTTTATTTTTAGATTGAATTTCCCGCCGAAATCAGACTCCCGCAGGAGTCCAATTACCAATCACAAGTCGCTGCACGTGCCACAAGTATCTGCATGTACAGAGCCTATGTTTTCACTCATTAAAATTATTGTTTTGTGGCGCTCTCGTTGTCGTCCCCGTCCTTGTTGTCCTTTTA
>JAEMWC010000879.1:260000-367886 GCA_016490735.1 Pachyseris speciosa
ATTTGTGGAGAAAAACGTTCTTATTTTGCGAAGTTCTGGAAGTATCCAAAACTAGGCTCGCCAATTAAAAGCACTTAACCGTTGAGTCATTTTGTTCCTCTTCCAAGTTTAGTTAAATTAACGCCGAAATAAGCTTTTCGTTTTAGACGAAGTGTGTTAGACCTGACGAAAAGACTTATAAACCGGCTGACACTTACAAAGTTCTTTTCTCAACTGTTGAAGAACGATGAAGAGACGTAATCGTAAGTTTCGCCATTCGTGGATTAATAAATCGCAGTACCACAACAGAATAGAGCATTCCTCGAAAACGTTTTCCCCTGAACTCAGTGAGCTTTATTCTTCAAAATTCTTCAGCCTAAGCGTCATTTTCAGCAAAGAATACTGACCATTAATTTTAACCTTTCGTAAATGCAATTACAATAGCATTAAACACCACGCAGAGTAGCGCGAAGTGTGGAGAAAACATAAATCCGCACTTTTCCACTGAGCCACTCCTGCTTCGCCGCCAGAGTCATATTTGCAACCAGCTTTTGGAATGAACCATCCCATCACCGTACAGTAATCATTGTAATCTAAAATAAACAGTCTAAAGCTTCTCGGTCGTCACCTAAACCTTCTTCATCTGAGGGACCGGAAAACCACCCGGTGTGCCCGCCATTATAACAGTAAACACGAAGAGATTCCAAAGAACAAACTTGACAACAAAATGGCGGGAAAGTATCGAACTATTAAAATCACAGTTCCATGCCATGCAGTCTAAACGGGACAACTAAAACTCACAGTAAACTTCAGGCGAAGGTTCGTCTTCTTCTGACACCATGTTGAGGAGCCGGTACAACTACACAACAACACTACACTCCTACGAGGGTCTCAATGGGGTAGTGTCTCTTACGGCTAACGGTTAATATTTTGGCTTTTTGACGGCTAACAGTTAATTTTTTTTTCCGTTACGGTTAACGGATCTGCTAAAAATTCATTACCATTGTTTAAAAAAGTTAAAAATTAATTTTCATTGTTGTAAAGTCTCAGCCGGAACATTCTGGGGTAGAAAAGTTTGGTAATATACTACCACGGTAAACTATATCTGGTCTATATCTTAATTCCTACAGTACACTGCGGTACTCTGACGAACACAAAACAAATAAAACAAGAAAGTATCTTTACTCGTATTTTTCAAAGCTTAATAACAAATGTGCCCAATGAAACATTTGAAATAATATCCATGCTGCATGGGTAACAGTTCTTCAATTCACCTTAATGACGTGGCTTATCGTTTTGTGACCGCCTAAACATCAAACGTATCCACGCTTTGACTTGTTTTCCAGACCTTGTTATCACAGGTTTACCAGTGACCAGTTCCTCTGAGTCAAAATCTGCTGAATCAACATCACTATGATCGGAATCATTTTCGTACTCCTTCACCTGGTTGAAATCAGCCTCGGACGCGAGCGTGAGTTGCGGAACAATGGTATCACTTACGAAACTTATTGCGCACCCTTCGTCAGCAACAGAGCGGCTTTCTAAGGAGGCAGTGTGCGTCGGGTTAACTTGGTCGGCTGGAAAATGACCCCTTGTAACAGCGTTGGGATTTGCCTTTGCATACACTGCTGGAGGAAGAGCTCTTTTGTGATATTAGATTGGTATTTTACAGTTACAATGAATGCACATTTAATGGCTCATCAACCGGCGAAAACGTATCTATGAGAACGCCGTCGAACTACTAAGCATTTGGCTTTAACTATGACAGAAATTACAAAATTCCAGAGTTCAGTGGTTTTGCTTGACGATTGCGAAAGTACGACCACTCCGACCACGTGCCAAACCTGTCAAACCTGCTGGCCTGCTGCGTCGACATAGCAAATGAAAACACACATGCAGCCTATTTTATCGTTAATTTAATGAAACTACGTACTTACCGTTTAGCTCGCTCTCCCCATCTGAAGCAGCTGCTGGGTCGATATGTCGAGATTTTCCGTTTTGCCACCAAATTTTGCGAGGCGGTAAAGTTTAAGGGGAAACAATCCAAACCCGAACTTCTTGGCTTTGTCGTTTAGTCTAAGAAAATTTTTTCTAAATGAAAGAAACGGTCTGTGTTGTTCCTCAATTTTTGTCCTCGCATTGTATCTTTCAATGGGTTTTTCTTCACCAGTGCTATATAACCTAATAACAGCTTTGACTACGGCCATCGCATCGACATTGCAAAGTCGTTAAATCATCAATAAAGAAACTTGAGAATGTCTAAAAAATAGTAAGAGCTGTCAAAACGTCTGTCAACTCGTGCTACGGACACCGTTCGGCGTTCAACAGACAATTTCAACACTTCTGGTTTGCTGAAAAGTGAGATTATCGGCTTTACTCGCTATAAAGACTCGTAAAATCAGAAAATTCAAGACACATTAAGTCTTCACACGAGACCTTAGACTTTTACTTTTATGGCCAGAATTTTTTACAGTTAATATTTTTTACGGCTAACGGTTAATTTTTTTCAATTGTTACGCCTAACGGCTAGATTTTTGGACGTTTTACGGCTAACTCTATTTAGGCCCTCTCCTACGCATGCGAGCAACTGCTTACCTACAGCAGCCGTACCAACAGCACAGTCGAACGTCGGTCTGTAATACTTAACATTTAATGACTGGTCCCGAGGGAAACAGTGAATTTTGTTTCCCGAGAATCTCAATGTTTCCAGAGACGAAGACGAGGGGAACATTGAGATTCGATTCATTTTGTTTCCCGAGAATCTCAATGTTTCCAGAGACGAAGACGAGGGGAACATTGAGATTCCAGGGAAACAAAATTCACTGTTCCCCAAGGGACCAGTCATTTAGTGATTTGTTATATAGCAAGACAAATACTTGATTAAAACAAAAGAGATTCCAGCGACAACATCAGGCCACCTTCAACTGCACGCTCTGATCATGTGCAACAGCGGTCAACATTTCTCGGGTAACAGTGAACTGTTTCCCGTTTGACGTCATAGTTTTCACTATGTTGCCCGCTCGTGGCATTTGGTGGGAAACAGTTTCATTGTTAGATGTCATATGACCATGAACTAGCCAATGAATGGGCGTGCTGTAGCGGGAAAAACGCCAGCTACATAACAATATTCTTTGCAAAATGCCGTCACTTAATGCTTCCGCATGTATAAAACTATTGTTACATATCTAGACAACACGAAAACCAGACGAAACGAGCACAAAACGAGCACGAAATGAAAACGAGTAAAAAAACGAACACTGTGATTGATAAAATTCAAATGTATCCCGATAATTACAATTCTGCAGTTGTTTCCCGCGCCGGATACAACAGCACGTGATCAGTGAATGACCAAAGAGTGGCGTGATCGTCGGCACGTGCTGGCGTCAGCTTCCGACATATGCCATGTAAATTATTCATTCAGCAGGCTTGTAAATAAAGACGTTGTGTTCTTCTAGTGCCGTCTTCATGTTTTATTTTAAAAAAACAAGTAAAGAAAACAACAACTCATGTTTTATTTAAAACAAGTCATCGTAATTGTGAGTCTTCAAAGTCTTTACAGTTTATTTGCAACAACAACGTTTCACAGATAGAAAGTACCCACCCGAAGGTAGCAAAGGCTAGTCGAGTCGGGTGGGTCAAAAGGATGCTAAAAATACAGAAGGAAAATAACACAAATTACAAAAATTAATTTCGTTTCCCGTCTTTGTTTGCTTGTTTCTTTATTTTTTTTTTCTTGTGATTGCTGAAGTGAAAGTGCAGGTATATATCTGCTGCACGTTAGCTAACGCTCGAAACGTCAGCATTTTGAATCCATCTACGGTAATCAATTTACATTATCAACTCCATTGATAAACCAAATTCTCGTGTTTCACTTCCCCACCGACGCAGCAGCACAGTTTCTCTAGATACTAACCCCCTTTATTCATATGTTGTCTGTTAGTATGACTGTAATCAGCTGCGTATTTGTAGCCAAGCAAACCTGAGATAATTACACCACTGCATAATAACCATTAGATGAGGTTGAGCATGATAGCAGAGAATTATCATGGCTGAGGTTTGTGTTATCTTCCGAAAACTGAGACGAATAAAAAAATTGGTCTTCTCTCCATTTCATGTGGCAACCCGTGGGGAACCGGTAAAACCCTTTGAAAGTTATATTTTTTTCTAAAACGAGTGCAACGTTTCATTTGATTTCCAAACACGAGGAAAAAGACCAAGCACAAGGCCGTAGGGTTAGTGCTTTTATTGGTTTGGTGTGCTTGGATTAAACACAGTGGGCCGGCTAGCTGTTTAAACGAAGTTGTAGCCACGGTCTAAGTCAATTCCCCGTGCAAACAAAGCTTGACGATCGGGTATTCCACTTGGACAGAAGATTCTCGTTTTAGAACATCCTAGCCTCTGAAAAACTTTGAAAGAAAAATACTACAACGGCAGTGCTGTGTAGAGCGGTATAGGTTCATGCAACCGACATTTATACCACGATATCTTAGCTTTAGATATCGTGGTATAAATTATTATGCATTTGTGGGGGCCCCAAAAGCAACGTTAAAGGGATAGTTTCACGGTTTAGTGCATGTGCAAGCTATGACATAGCCAACTCAATTCCATTGATTAGAAACCAATCAAATGCGAGTGCATAACTTGTGCTTGGTCCTGTTCCCCATTGTTATGCAGATGGCACACAACTGTACATCGCGTTTAGACCAGACAATAATTTGGAGGAAACCGCTGTCTTAACTACCATGAAATCATGTATTGCTGATATCAGTCAGTGGCATGGATGCATACGAATAAATTAAAACTGAATTCGGATGAGAAAAAATGTCTTCTGATTGGAACGCGACAACAACTTCAGAAAGTCAGTAACATCAGTATCTTATCGGTTGGCGAATCCCAAATTCTACCATCATGTGAAGTTCGAAACTTAGGGACCTGGTTTGATTCGAAAATGAGTATGCTAAGTCATATTGACAGGACTTGCTCATCCGCTTTCTATTACCTTTATAACACACGTAGAATTAGGAATACTTAAGTCGTCCAGTTACCGAATCCATTAGTTCATGCTTTTGTAACCAGTAGAGTAGATTAGTATATGCCTCACAATTGAATTGCGCTTTTCGCGCGCTCTGATTGGTTAACTCGGAGGTGATTAGCAAGTACTATTCACCTCCGAGCAGCCGGCGCGCGAGTTTTTACAATTTCCGACCTCTGGTCGGCATATTTTCACACATAAAGAAACGTTTTTGTCCGCTAATTATTCAGCGTGTGTGGTATATACTGAAATAATATTTCACCTGAGTGTCAGTGAAAGTGGTGGATATTTACCTCGCCGGTTCGCGGCTCGGTAAATATCCACCACTATTCACCTCCACTTCGGTGAATTATTGTTAATTATTGAAACAGCCTATTATATGGCCTCTCGAATTCACATATCATGAAACTCCAACGGATACAGAATGCCGCAGCTCGGTTGGTCCGGAACACCAAGATTCTGTCGCACCATTGCTTTTTTACCTTCATTGGCTCCCGATTAGTTACCGTATAAAGTTGAAGATTCTACTTTGACATTTAAGAGCCATTGTCAGAATATATCGTTAGTTTTTACTTGCCTGTGAATCTCAAATCAGTTTCGAGAAATGGAATTTGGCTAATACCACCCAAACAACCCTTAGGGGAATTATTACAAGAAATGATGTCAAAAAATCCCAAAGCGCTTTACATTTGGAGAATTTTGGAAAAGTTCGAAAATTCGCAAAAAATACAATTTTTATTCATGAAATTGGTCTGAATTTGAAACAATTTCAAAGAAACAGTACCGGCGCGGAAAAGCTCCTATTGGCTTCATCTTCCTCACATAATTAGAAGACTTCCAAAGATTCAAGATTGTGTAAAAGATTTAAGCAAAATTACTTTATAGTATAGTTTTTAACCTTCGTTGTTTACTCCATCTTTGTATGTTGTTTTGATCGTGAAAATATCGCACAAATTTAGCCGCCCAAAATTGATCCTGGTATAATTCAAATTGAAAAAGCAGTTATACCACATGAAAGAAGGGCCATTTTATTCATAAGAATTGAAGTTTTTTTTTAATTTGAGGACTTTGGACCCCATGCGCGACAGAATGTGAAATGTAAACAAAGCGAAACAAATGTAATTAGTAATGGTAATAGGACACACACATGTAAGGTGAGGGTTCTGACACAGCTCGCACTGGCGACAACCACACCCCATCCACCTTCGTCGCTTCGCTCCTTGGTGGATGGGGTGTGGCTGTTTCTCCTGCTCGCAGTGATCAGAACCCTCACCTTACATGTGTGTGTTCCTGTGGGGGTTCTTTTTTGTTTCAGCGCACCCAAAACAAACTTTTTTCCTTTATATACCCGGGTTCCAAGCTGCCCTGATGTGAAGTGAGACGCGGGCTCTTGGTAACATCAAGGTTTCTTTCGGGATGGAGATTCACTTCAACCGCGAAATCAGAAACGAAGAAGGGCAAATGGAATTGGAAACCCAAAAACATTATTTCAAAGGAGACACTCATGTCTTCAGGGAAGCAAACCTTGCCCAGGACTTTGGGCAAAGATATGATTAATTTCTCGACCAGATAAACGGGGAAATCGACAACTGGTCGGAGCGAGGATCTGGATGGGCAATTGACAGAATCTCGATCGCCTATGTCAACGTCACCAGGTACCAACCATTCAGAGGCGGCACTTTCATTCCGACTCCGAAGAAGCTGGCGGCAAAAAAGGCAATCATCAATGTGCAAAACAGAGACAACGAATGTTTGAAGTGGGCATTGAGATCAGCTCTGTTTCCTGTACAAAGAAACCCTCAAAGACAAAGTAAGTACCAAATAGAAGACGGCATTAATTGGGATTTGATTGTCTTTCCTACACCACTGAAACAACTTGACAAACTCGAAAAACAAAACCCCAAACTTGCATTGAATGTGTTTGGGTGGGAAAACAACGTTGTGACTTCTCTCAGGATTAGCACAAAAGACAAAGCCGTGCAAAGAATTAACTTAATGCTTCTTTACGATGGCGAATAATCTCACTATTGCTTTGTGAAGAGGTTGTCAGCTTTGCTTTATGATCAGACCAAACACTCCAAGAAAAAACACTTGTGCACGATGTGTCTGATTGGTTTTACAACAGACTGAAAAGATTCTTGCCAACCACCAGAAATACCGCAACGGCGTGAACGGAACCTCAACAAGAATTGGAATGCCCGAAAAAGGCAAAAACACATTGAAGTTTCAAAATTTCTTCAAACAAATGAAAGATCCATTTGTGATTTACGCCGACTTCGAAGCCTTGATTGAAAAAATTCCCGAAGCCCAACGTGAAGGAACAGCCCGCACGAAAACAACAGACAAACACACAGCATGTGGTTTTTCTCTGATCTTTGTCAGAAGCGACGGGCAAAGCTGCCCAGTCGTCAAATACAGGCAAGCCTGTGACGGTGACAAAAACGCTGTGGAAGAGTTTCTCGAAAGGTTGTTGCGCTTGGAAACAAAAATCCGTGAAACATTGAAAACACCAAAACCTCTCACAATGACAAATCGCGACTGGCAGAGCTTCAAAAACGCCACAAAATGCCACATCTGCAACGAAAACCTGATCAAACCAGAGTTTTTCGACTCAGTTGGCGTATGGGACAACAACACAGGCAACTACAGCGGGCAAAGCCACAAACCCTGCTTTTAAAAAGCACAATGAAACTTCATTGGGCCCAAAGCCGAAAGAAAACCAAAAGATGACAAACCCCAACAAATGTGTTTCTTCTGCGCAGAGCAACTCCTTCGCAAAAACTTCAGAGACGCAGTCAGGGATCATTGCCACATCACAGGGCGCTTCCGTGGCGCGGCCCACGACGACTGCAACAAGAAGCTGCGAATTAACAGGAAGACCATCCCCATTCCTGTCGTGTTTCACAACGTGAAAGGATACGATGCACATCATCTGATGCAGGCAAAGTCAAAGGTAAGAGGAGCCGGGGAGTTGAACTGTATTGCCAAAAACATGGAAAAATACATCTCATTCTCATTGGGAAACCTGCGGTTCATTGACAGCAATGCATTTCTGTTGGCAAGTCTTGATGCATTGGTCAAATCAACTCCGAAAGAGGCTTCGAAAATAACAAAGAAACTCTGCCCCGAATTAGGAAAACTAGATCTGTTGTGCAAAAAGGGAATGTATCCTTATGAGTACATGGACTCGTGGGACAAGTTTTCCGAAACAAGCCTTCCAGCCAAAGATATTTTCTTCAGCAGGCTGGCCGGCAAAAACATCTCAGACGAAGACTTCGCTCACGCAAACAAAGTCTGGGAAACTTTCGGGTGTAAAACCCTCGGGGACTACCACGACCTTTTTGTGAAAACCGACGTTGCGCTTTTGGCTGACGTTTTCAAAAACTTCAGAGACATTTGCCAGAAGCAGTATGGCTTGGACCCCGCCCACTATTACACTTCGCCTGGTTTGTCGTGGGATGCTCTCTTGAAAAAGACAGGAATCGAGCTGGAGTTCCTCACTGACATCGACATGCACCTCTTCGTGGAGCAGGGGAAGCGCAGAGGCATTTCAATGGTGAGCAAAAGGCACGCCAAAGCCAACAATCCTTTGGTTCTGGGTTTTGATGAAAGCAAACCAATTACATTCATCATGGATCTCGACGCCAACAACCTGTACGGCTGGGCCATGAGTGGGACGCTTCCTGTGGGGAAATTCAAGTGGAGCGGTTGGCTTCCGTCAGAGGACGAAATCCTTGAAATAAAACAAAACGGCAATAAAGGCTTCATCTTTGAAGTCAACCTCGAGTACCCCCAAGAGCTTCACAAAGAGCACAACTGTTATCCCCTTGCACCCGAGGAAAAGGTCGTGAAAAAAGAATGGTTGTCCCCCTTTCAGAAGAAGCTGATCAACGACCTCCACATTAACCCGCCAGACTGTAAAAAACTCTTGCTGACACTGCAGGACAGGATGTCGTACACTACCGCAACCTGCAGTTTTATCTGGAGCAGGGCATGAAGCTGAAGAAGGTCCACAGAGTATTGGAATTCGAACAAAAACGTTGGATGGAGCCTTATATCAGAATGAATACAGAGTTCAGAAAGAAGGCCAAAAGCACCTGATGAAGCTGATGAACAACTCTGTCTTCGGGAAAACCATGGAAAACTTGCGCAACCGCACAGATGTGAAACTTGTGCGCAGCCACGAGACAGCCAAGCTCAGGAAACTGATTGCAAACCCCCTTTACTCAAGGCATGAGTTCTTTGCAAACGACCTTGCCGGTATCAGCATGCGCAAAAGCAAGCTGTGCCTCAACAAACCCATTTACACAGGCATGACGATCCTGGAAAACAGCAAGTTGTTGATGTACGACGTCTTCTACAGCGTCCTGAAGAGAAACTATGGGGACAGGTGTGAGCTCCTGTACACAGACACGGACAGCTTTCTGCTTGAAATCGAAACAGAAGACATTTACAAAGACATGGGGCAGGTGGCTGCCTCGGAGAAAATTATTTTGACACCAGTGACTACCCAAAAAACCATCCGCTGCATTCAGAAACCAATAAAAAGTTTTGGGGGAAAATGAAATACGAATGTGCCGCAACCCCAATCGCCGAGTGTGTATGCCTGCGGCCAAAGATGTACTCGATCGTCAGAGCCGACGAAAAAAATATGAAAAGAGCCAAAGGTGTGAAAAAGAACGTGTTGAAAAAGCATATCCTGCACCAGCAGTACAAAGAAACACTTTTCGGCAAGAAACAGTTGACACACAAAATGCAAATTCTCCGGAGCGATGAGCATCAGATCTTCGGCACGAGTGTGAACAAGACTTCGCTATCCGCATTTGATTCGAAGAGATGGACAATCCCCCGCCGACTGATGCAGAAATGGACGGCATCATGAAGCTGTTAGATGAGGTCCTCGGGGGTAGCTCCGTGTCTGGGGGACAACCAACAACTCTTCGCGCACGAAACTGCGTTTGGGTCCGTCGTGCAAATAGTACCAAACAGGCGTGGCGGGTTTCATGACAGCTTTTTCAATCTTGAATACTTTCAAAAACCAAACAGGATCTGTGGCTCTTTTTGCCTCCTCCAACTCGCCAGGCTGGTAAAGACAGTGGACATTGACAAGAGAGGGAGCTGTTTCTCGCGCTTTCCCACAGGTCTTTGATATGTCGTTGAAGGCTTGGAAACAACCGCCTTTTCTTTGTTAGCAACCGCTGGCTTCTTTCCGGTCAGGCTTGTTTCTTCGTTGTTAAAGGCTGCAACAACATCTGGAAGCCGTTTCACCTACGCGACAGACCGCTGACCCTCCGGAAGCCACATTTCAACGGCGTATTGGTGGCCAAGCAGGCGCTCAGCCAGGGTGCGGCTGAAACGCTCGACAATGGCCTGGTCGCGGTGAATTTTGGGGTGCCTGTGTCGGATATACGTTTTGTGGTTTGCCATCTCTTATGTGAAAGCACCCATGAATTCACGCCAGGGGTCAACCTGCAGCATTTGAGGCCATTTTAGAGGTGAGCGTCTGTAAATTTTGCGAAACGCCCCGGCGACCTCATCAGAGTTTTTCGACGTTAAAGGTTCTGCCTCTTTGTATCGGCTGGCCATGTCGGCAACTGTCAGAGCGTATTTGAACGTTTTGCGCCTTCCCTGCTTTGAGGTGGGAGGGCCTTTGTCGTGTGGCATGAAGAGCAGGTCAGCTTGGTGCACCTTGTTTGGTGTCAAAACATCGAACTTAGGCCGAGGAATGCGCCGCGGCGCGGGAAGAAAGAGCTGCCAAAGCTCCTGCCTGATAAGCCACTTTTTTGCTGCCTCTTCAGGTACCTTTGCGGCTTCAGAAAGTTTTTTGATCGCGGCCAAGCCTTTCCAATAACCTTTCGGGCTGTAGTAAATTTTTGAAAGGCGCTTCTGCAAGGCAGGTGTTTCCTGCTTTGAGAAAGGGTTTTTTTTCCATTGAACCTATAAAACAGTGGGAAGGATGGCGAACGCAAAGGTGTGCTGTGGGGAAAAATGGTTGACGACCATGAGAATTTTGAACTTGTGTGTCAAAGTTGTCAAAGGGTTGAGGAGCTCGCCACCCCACCCAAAACCAGGGAGGAGGTGGGGTGGACAGCCAACTCTGTTTCAATCACCCATCTTTGCAAAATTCTCGAGAAACACAGAATATTTGATGTGGTTAACACCATTTCGGATGGCGGGCGAAAACTCTGCGATCCGTCTCGGTGGAAGTTTTTGGGAAGCCTCATCCGCGATTTCAGGGAGTTTATTTATCCCAAGTCGGTTAATTTCGTTTGCTTTCTGCACGATTACTTTCAAGCGGCCCCAGAAGAGGTTTGGCAGCGCAAAAAAGAAATTCTCGCGCTCCTCTTTCCCACCGTCTAAAAAATACACCCAGCAACAAGTTGCCGGGCAAACGAAAGGTTCGATGCATGGTGGTGGACTTGAATCAAACAACGTAATTGCGGCCATTGGCCGTGGTGCGGTTTTCACACCACGTTCACTCCGCGACGAAACGTTTGGTGTATTTCGCCAGGATTTTTTCGGGAATCTCCATGCAGGGGTCACTGACGAAGTCTTCAACCAGTTTCAGCCTGTCAAGAAACGCCTTTTCGTCGAAACCCTCACCCCGGAGGTGGAAGTGAATTGCGTCCAGAATTTTCTTGTACTCAACCCGGGCGAAGTTGGCCCTCTCAGCTTTTTTGTCGTATTTTTTGAGGCTTGCCACACCTTTGACCACAAGGCCGAAAGCAGTCAAAGTGGCAAACACAATCGGGTTCAAGGTAATGCCCCCCCGCGACTGCAGAAGATATGATGGCCTTGCCCGCCACGACATTGCAAAACAGGTTTTTCCTTTGAAAGATGCGAAAGAGCTTGTCGTAGCCCCAATGTTTCCGGTGGTAAAAGGTGTAAAGCTTCTTCAACATCTTGACGGTGTCCCGGTCAAGGGAGGGATCGATGTGGTTGAAGTCGAACACACAGCGCTTGGGTTCGGTGGGAGGAATATAGTTTAAGGAAAATTTTTATTCTGTCGAAAGAATGAATCTGGCTTGTGCCTTCATATGACTCCAGATGCCTTTCATGCGGCATGAAATTGAGGCAGTATTTCAGGTAACTGCACGCCCAGGGGCAATGAAAATCGCTGTTTGATACCCACCTAGAAAATCGCGGTGGGTGGAAATGGTCTGGTTTTGGTCATCTTTCAAGAAAAACTCAACAGACACAGGGCCGTTCATTTCTCGAGACAACAGCACCCTCAAGTGAATAGTGTTGAAAAGGAGCAATGGTAAGCTTGGCGCCGGCAGAAGGAGAAAGAGCCACTGATGTTCGCTATCAATTCCCTCAACAACAGCACTGTCCGTTTGATAAACCATACCTGGCCAGTACACAGGTTTTGAGAAGTGAATTACTCCATGGCTTTATCTGAATAAAAGGGTGTCGTTGTTGTAAACCGCGTTGTTATTCAAATTCAAATTTCCACCCAACTTCGGTTGGCGAATCAAATAACTGTTCATGTCCAGATATTTCTGCAACGTCATCTGCCCGTTTGCTCCGCCAAACAATGACGCATTCCCATCGACCACGTATTGACCATTTAGGTTCAAGTCACTCTGCAACATCATCTGCCCGTTTGTTCTACGAAACAACGTTGCGCGCCCATCTTTCACATTGCGTTCGTCCAAATCCAAATCATCACCCAGTTTTGGGCGATACAACCCAGGTCCAGGGCGGTTCCCATTACCATCCCACCAACGGTCCCACGGAAAAACTTCAGACCACCGTTGTGAACTTTTTTGTTTTTCAAATCCAAGTCTGTTTGCATGGTCACCATTCCACCCTCTACAGTCCAAAACGAGTAAAAAAACACCCGAGTTAACGGTGGAAACGTAGCCAGAAACCCCATAAACAACCAAGTGGCCCGTGGTTGAACCCGTCGTCCTGCCGTGCAGATCCAGGTAAATGTAGCTGGGTGTGTTGGTGCTCCAGTGATGCAGCTGAACGAACGTTTTGGTGTATGGTGGGTTGGAGCTGCTGAAAGTTCGCGTGGTTTGGCTCGTGATGGACACGACGGTTGCGCTTGCCCTCACGGACACATTTGTCATTTCCGGCGGAAAGTACTCAACTACGAGAGTGTAATACCCTCAAGCAAGAGGATTGAGGTTGAAGCCGATCCGCGAGCGATAATCGTCGCTGCCCGCGTCTTTGACGAGAGTGAATTCGTATGCGTTTTTGTTGACCCCGTGTGGGGAGGCGGCGAAGTTGACAATCCCATGAACCTGAATGTTGTTTTCGGATGAGGGCTCGTTGTCATCGTCCATGAGGAAGGCGAATTGATTTTTTTGCCCGCCCGACTGGGAAAGGTGCGAATGATCCACATAATCCTTCGTTGCCGCGTCCGTTTCGTCGACCGGCTTTTCGAGAGCGGTGATTTTGTGGCTCCCCATGTTAAGATTGCCTGTCATTGCTTGACTGCCGTCCCTTTTTAGAAAGGAGCCCGCAGAATCGTTCACATATTTTTTCGTTGCCGCATCTGTGTCAGAGGTGGGGTCGTGTAAATCGGTTATCCTATTGTTTTGTATGCGAAGGTTTCCATACATCCCCTTCGACCATTTCGTGGGACGTACAATACATCCTCCGAAAGTTTGTTGAGTGCGTCTGTTACGCGAAGAGGCTGCCCAAGATTGGTTATGTTTTTCTGGTTCATGTTTAAGTTTTGTTGTGCAATCACGTTGTTGTTTAGTCCGCAATCCTTCATCCACGTATTTTTTGTTGACAGCGTTTTCAGCAGGCGTGCTGGAATCAACGTCTTTCAAATCTTCAATGGTATGCCCAGCCATGTTCAAATCTCCCAAATCTGGGTCGCTTCCATCCCTTTTCAGACAAAGCGCGATTTCAGAGTCGACATAGCTTTTATTTGTGGCGTCGAGAATGTCCTTGGGGTAACCCATCTTGGTGATGAGGTTTTCACCCATTTCCAGGTTGCCGGTCATTGGTGTGCTCCCATCGAGTTTCAGGAAAGCCCCCGTCGCACCTGTGGGGCCTTGCAACCCCCGCGGGCCCTGTAGGCCTCTGAGCTCTTGAATGCCGCGCGGGCCTTCGGCCCCGCGGGGCCGCCATCACCTTTGTCCCCCTTGTCGCCTTTGTCGCCTTTGTCCCCTTTGGGTCCAACATTCCCACGGTCACCTTTCAGCCCTTGCGGACCTGTTGGTCCTCGCGCGCCTGCTGGACCTGGCGGGCCTTCTTCACCGTCGACCGGTTAGCTCAGTGGTAGAGCACCGGACTAGCGTGCGGGAGGTCGCGGGTTCAAACCCCGGCCGGACCAACACTCAGGGTCTTTAAATAATTGAGGAGAAAGTGCTGCCTTTGTAATAACATCTGCAAATGGTTAGACTTTCTAGTCTTCTCAGGTAGGCCGTCTCACAACCCTTCATAATTGATTCTGTGGGACGTAAAAGAATAGAGGGCCACAGGGTCATCAGTTGTATTTAAACTGTTAAGTGCTACCCTCTTAAAATAAAGTCATTTATATTATTATTATTATTATTATTATTATTATTATTATTATTACTGTGAGGGCCTTGCGGCCCCTGCAGTCCCTGAGGTCCGTCCGGGCCGGTTGGCCCCTGCGGACCCTGAGTGCCTCGTAGGCCAGGATCCCCCTTCTCTCCACGCAAACCTCGTGGTCCAGGGGGGCCGGCATGAGCACCTTGACCGCGGGCTGGTGCTCTGAATCTTCGGAAGAAACCGAACCGTCTGGCAAACACCCCCATGCTATATCTCTTCGTTTTCGCGGTTTGTTGAAGTAAAAGAAGGAAAACTCCTTGTCAGTGGCGCGGCCCAGCAGGCCGCGGGGCACCTCCAGCCTGTCGGCGATTGAATTGTTCTCGCTCGGGTCGAAATTAAACACACAGAAACGGGTGCAGTTGTCCCGAATGTTTTTCGGGGTCTGGAAGAAGCTCTGGGTGAGATAAATGACACTGCAATTTCGATGCCGGCCGTTGGTGAAATAATTTATGATGCCGTTTTGGTTTTTTTCACACACCAAGTCGTCGAACACGACGATTTTTTTATTCTCTGGCGGCATCTCCTCAAGGGGAATTATTTCGTCGCCAGGGAAAGCCTCGATGACGTCGTACCCCACCTCGGGGTCAATGTTTTCGGCAAAGTCCCGAAAGAGGGCTTGGTATTTTTGTTGGTGAAGGTTTTTCGAAAAAAGAAAGACTTTGTCGAAATCCAACAACATATAGAGCATGTGCAGCAAGATGTTCGTCTTGCCTGAATTGCTCGGCCCGCAAATCAACATCCTGAATAAGTCATCAGGCATCGCCGGATGCTCCTGCCGGAAACCGTTTGTGGCAGCGACGTCGGGATCGTAGTTCGGAATTTTCATTTTCCTATATAATGTCTCTGAAAAAGTGGCGACAGAAGGCAGAAGCTGAGGCTGAGGTCGAAAGGCAGGAGGATGAAATCCGCCGGAAATTCGAAACGTACAAAATCTTTTTTATTATTATTATTTTATTTATTTATTTGCCAAACCACAAATAGCATTATTATAAGGAAAACAAAAAAAGATAGAATGGATAGAGGTTACAATGGCGAGGAGACCTAAAGGAAACTATGAAGCTTATGTTAGTTAGGCCTTAAGTGCTTTCTTAAAGGAGACAGGAGAGGACGAGTTGACGATCTCGGAATTAAGGAGTTATATAATTTAGGTCCTTGGTAAAAAACGGAAAATTGTTTGATATTAGTCCGACAAAAAGGCAAACGATATGAATAAGAGCTCTGAAATAATCTGGATGGATTCTTTAATTATAAACACTGGGATACTATCATAGCCAGCGGCCTTTCAGGAGGCAAAAGATTGAGCAATGGTGATAATTTCATCTTTTGTTGTTGGGTTAAGGATGATTGATTCTCAGGAGGATCCGGATAGAAAGTCTTTATGCGAACACCGCGGAGGAGACTGAATTTCTTTTACAAGGTTAGGACCAATACTGGAGAAGTAACTGGAAAACCTATTAGCGATTTCTGCCGGATCAGCGATTTCTAGATCATCGGATCTAAACACTGTATTTACTTGAGGCTTTGACTTTTTTCTATTGAAGACTTCATTAAGAATTTTCCAAGTGGCATGGGTATTTGATTTAACATCTACCAATTAATATTTCTTCTCATAATACAAACCCCTAGCCAAACGCAAGGTGTGATTCAGTTTGTTTTTGTACGTTTTATAAAGCGAAGCATTGACCATTGATGGAACACGAAGATATTTCTATAAAGGTTATTCTTCCTTTTGATAGATTTAAGAAGAGCTTTCGTTAAGCACGGTTTTTTAAAGCGCCTTTGGTTACGAGTTACCCACTTGAGAGGGAAGCAGTCATTAAATATCTCTGTATACAAATCAAGAAAGCAGTTGTACGCAGTATTCGGCTCGTCACAATCCTTAAGCGGAGACCAATCGACACTTTCTAGTTTTTCAACAAAAGAAGGAATGTTATCCGGGTTCTTGTCTCTAATAAAAACGGGATCTTGTCGACATCGATTTACTAACGTGTTATCCGAGTGGATTGAAAAGACGGGTAGATGATCGGAAATATCAGTAGATAATAAGCCGCTTCTCGAACGCTCAAAAAAATTATTCACAAAAATATTGTCAATTAACGTAGCGGTATGAGAGGTAATTCGCGAGGGACCTGTAATCAAAAAAACATATTAGAGTACATTCCATCTAAAAATTGGCCTGTAAGGTGATGATGTTGGTAATTCATTAATTAACATTGAAATCCCCCAAAAGGAAGCATATTTTGTTCTCTCTAGAGATTTTATCTAATTATTCATTGTTTGTAGACACGAAATCGTCAATTCTTTGATTGGAAGGTCTGTACACAATACCAACAATTATATTCTTTTCCCGAGGTCTTGTCACTTCAATAAATAGTGATTCTACAATGTCAACATTACTGATGGACAGATTTTCTCGAAGCTTGAACTCTAGATCGTTGGAGACATAAAGCCCTACCCCACTTCCAATTCTATTTCGCCTATGTTTGTGAAGAAACTTAAAACCCTTGATATCGGTCGAATGGGAAGATTCGCTTAGCCAGGTCTCAGAAATTCCGATGACAGAAAACTTAATGTCCAAGCATGATAGAAGATCAGTCAGGCTGTTTGAATTGTGTGAGAGGCTACGAAAATTAAGATGTAGAAGAGAGAAATCCGCGCTAGAATAATTTTCGTGTATGAGCATTTCGTTAAATTGATTTTCAATGAAATAATCGGAGGGCGTCTCTCCTGTGTTAAAATTAAAATCGCCAAGGAGTTTGGCCAGGTCGAGGCTGAAAAGCTTTTCAAACCGATCACGACCAGGCTGGACAAAAGTTTGGTGCCCCCTGCACCGGAGGCAGAAGGACCCGACTATGACATGGAAGAGCTCGACAGGATCAACCCGTTCGGTTGGGACGATTTCAGGCCGGAAGCCCCAACCCCTCCTCCATCACCAACCGAAGAAGAAGAAGAGTTTCTATCCCCACCCCCTCCAGTGGTGGAAGAGGTCAGCAGTGATGCTGAAGCTTCCCTCCCGCCCCCGCCCCCGCGCCAAACCTGGGAGGAACCGATGGTGACTTAGCCTCCCACGCAGTCGTTTTTAGGGGACTCGTATTTCACCTCCGCCCCACTAACGCCTGCTTACCCGAGGTCAACATTCCTTTCCCATTGTTTGACTCGCGGGCATCCTATCCATTCACGATCGAGAAAATTCACTAGTTGTTGCGGAAGCGCCGCAGGCCCACGACCCCACCCCGATCAGATCAGATGCAATGCTCTAACTGAGTGAAATTTTGGCAAACCGACTTTGAAATTCCTGCCTCGGAGCAGGAAAATTTTTTTGTTCTTGTATATCGCGATGTTCAGGGCGCCGCACTTGCTCGAGAAGGTTGATTACGAGCGAATCAATCTTGACGTCCCCCTCACGTTTCCTGCCAATGGGCAAGCGCAGGAGAAAAACAATTTGGTGTTCACGGTGAAAAACCGAGACGTCATCTACGACTGGTACAAGGCTTATATCCGGGTTGATTTCCAATTTCAGGCCGCCGCCAACGGGGCATTCATTGCGGCTGACACGCGGTCGGCCCCAGTCAGCGGCTCTTTCTCTCTCATCAGATCCATGAGGGTGTCATCCGGGGGGAAAGACCTGTACGATTCCAACGGCATCCACAAAATAATTTTCATCAAAAACCTGCTGGAATATTCTGACGACTATGCCAAAAGTGTGGCCGAAGACGAGTTTTGGTATCTCGACACCGACGCCACAAATGTGACAACGGACGCCGCAACCAACCTCGGCAGCAGAGCCCACGCGCTTCTTTCCCAGGGTGACCCCATTAAAACGGTCAAAGTGGGGATTCCGCTCAACCGCTTTTCCTTCTTTGAGGACCTGGAAGACAAGCTCTTGCCCCGATGCAACTCACGTTCAACATCCATCTGCAGATTGACAACGAAATGATTTTCCAAAACGAGGGCACCGCGCGACGAATTGTTGTCCGAAGATTTGAGATGTGGGTCCCCAAACTGCGGATGAAGCCTGCGGGCCAAAAGCTTGTCAATAAAAGCTTTCTTAAACCAACCCAGTGGCGCTACTTGAAAGAAATGCTGATCCCTGGCCCCGACGAACGCCAAACACGTCTTCGTCTTCATTCAAACAACAGCGTCGTTGAACAACATCCTAGCGAACCCCTACTTCTTTGACACCTTTGCCCTCGATTGGGGGTGGGGGGGGGGAGGAGTTGGCCACATGCCGCCTCAAGTACGGCAGCGTCTTTTACCCCGAGGTGGATTATGAAGGAGAAGACCAACGACGGATCCGCCAGGATTTGATTGAGTACAGCTACAGACAAAATGACTACAACACCGGAACCCAGGTGAAGGCGGCCAACTACTCGACGCTTTATCCGATCGTTTACTTCGATTTCCGGGCAGCCCCACCAAGTATGTCGGGAGATGAGAAAAAGCTGGTTTTGAACTACTGGCTGAATCAAGCCGCCACAGCGGATTACAAAATGTTTGCTGCCGTTTGGTACGAGAAAGAGTTCGTCATAAAACAGGTTGGAAACGAGTTGGTTGTTGTTTGAGTTGTTCTCCACCTCCGCGAAATTTCTTTTCTCTGATATAAGATGGCGACGGTGTATCACCCTTCAAAATCGGGCTGACCACGGGTCAAACAGACAGTCTTCGCCAGACAGTTCTCCGAAAAGGCGCGGTGACTTTGCGCGTCAAACCGGAACAAATTGGGCACGGCGACGATCTTTTGCTGACCGCCACTCAAATCAACCGGATGCGAAAGGCGGCAGGTAAAGGAAAAG
This sequence comes from Pachyseris speciosa, assembly GCA_016490735.1. Lineage (NCBI taxonomy): Eukaryota > Metazoa > Cnidaria > Anthozoa > Scleractinia > Pachyseridae > Pachyseris > Pachyseris speciosa. The sequence goes on from JAEMWC010000879.1 coordinate 279,345, forward strand.
GCGCTGATCTGAAAATCAGCAAAACACAAATCCGCAAAATTACCGCGCAAAGTGGCGGCAACCTTTTTTCCACCGCGCTCAGTCTGGCTTGACCTTTGTTCGCCCCTGCGGCCAAGGCTTTGGCAACCGCGGGTCTCAGCTTCGGCGCGGAAAAACTTTTGAAAAAGATTTTCGGAAAGGGTTTCGGTGCAGCTGTATAAACTCACACAAATCCTGTCCCCGGACCAGAAAAAGACAATTGAAACATTTCTTGTCGGCAAGGGAATGGTTCGCGGGGGTGGCACCGCGCAATATGGGGGGTTTCTTAGCATGCTGGCTTCCATCGGCATTCCTCTGGCCATTGAACTTGTCAAAAAGGTGTTGGGAAGCGGCATGCAAGTACGAACGCGCCCCTCAGCGCCCCCTCGCCCACGCCTGCCTCCACCCCCTCCCCCCTCCAGGGGGCAGGGAATGCAATTGTGCCCTCCACCCGTCTGGGGGCGATGGGAGGACTGGGAACGCCCGATGGTCGGCCGGGGAAAAAAATGAAGTTCAGGGAATATCTTGGCATCCCTCTCAAAGGCATCTTCTCTCGGGATAAGGTCAAACCCTGCACCATTCACCCGGCGTTATCAACCTGGACGATTTCGGAAGTTTGGGCACACATTGGGTTTGTTGCTGGAAAGGCGACGATATGGAGTATTTCGACTCCTTCGGCCTGTCACCCCCAACAGAGTGGGAACAAGAAATTCGAGAGTTGGGGTACAAAACCTTTCTTCGGAATGACGACCAAATCCAGTGGATCGGAAGTGTGAGGTGTGGGTACTTCTGCCTGCTTTTCCTCAACTAACGCAACAGAGGCACGCGCTACAAAGACATTTTGAAAATGTTTTCTGACAATGTGCATCACAACGGACAGGTTGTGAAAAATTATTTCACGAATATACCTTAACCAATGGCTGATTGGTATTGCGTGCAGGACAAACGCAAAACCCCGAACGTACCTGGGTCTGAAAGAGTTGTCATGACCAAAAACAACCGGAAAATGGGAAAAGTCAATTGTGCAGTTTGTGGCATAACAAAAACAAGATTTCTGCCGGGAAACTGACGGGGCCCTCTCATGCAGAGAGCGCTGGTGTTTTGACTGACCTTGCGGGCACTGCGCTCGACTTCACTTTGCAACATGGAGTTCCCTTCCTCGCGAAAAAACGGGGTGGAGGCCGGCCGCTATTACGCTTCTGAGGCGCGGCGCAACCCTCAGCTTCAGAAGAAAGCAATCAACTATTGGCTGCGGAAGGCCACCCCGGTGTTGGAAAAGGTTCGCAGCGAGCTGTTAGACCAACTTTCCACAAAGGTCCCCCCCAACATTCGTTACAAAACTGACAGGCCTGACCTTGATGGAAGTGATCTCCCTGTTCCCTTTCCCTTCGTTGATTTCACGAAATTTTGGAATCTCGTCTCTGATCCCAAACTTTTCAAAGGCCACGAAGTTTCTAAAAAAGAGGGGCGGGCGATGGTCGCCGCATCCAAACGCCAATACGCGGACTACAAGCGACAGGGCGGCACCCGCAGCTACGGCTCCTGGATAAAATGGAAGGGCTATGGAAGAGGTCTTGGGAGCCTGTTTGATCCCCGGTTTGTTTCGCAGGGTGTGTTGGTTTCCAAGTTCGCGACTGACATAAAGTTTTTGAAAGCTTTCGGCAAAGCCCTTCCCCAACACCATGGTTTCACGGATGTCCTCAAGAAAACCCTGCGCAACTACTATGGATCGGGGGTGGACATCCATGCACTGATTGGGAAACTCCCGGCGCCAAAAAAGGAGTGGGCCCTCCCTGGCCACTACACTGGACCTTACAACCCTTTGACCAGCTGAGCTTCGATCCGGTGACGGGTGAGATCTTGGAAATTTTTCAGAAACCAACCAGCCCTTCCGATGCTGTGGCCATGCAGCATGACGTTGATTACGGCAGTTGTGGTTTTCGCGCAAAGAAGTAAGGCGAAGACGAAAAAATGCATGCATGTTGCTGACCGAAAAATGGTCAAATCTCTTGACGCGATTCCGCGAAAACAGAGACAGTGGGACACGCGTTGGCCCGCAATGCGATTAATGTAAAAGAGAAACTTGGTTTGGGAATTTCAAACCAGGGTTTCTAATCTTGCTTTCGAAAGTTCAATTACGACTCGTTGGAACTCCTCTTTGACGTCTTCCTCCAGGGTTTTTCGGGGGACGCATAATTCACCTGCAAGGGACACCAAGGGATCCAACACAGTGCGAACATTGGTGCGGTATCCAAGGGTATACATAATCCATGACCCACTTTTCTTCAATATCCTCAACTTCATACCACTGATATAACACGTGGTGCCTGTTTTTTCAACCAACAGGCCCAACAACGTCGTCAATTTCAAAGAATTCCTCCAGCTGTGTGCATAACTCCCGCCACAAAGCCATCTATGAAAGGGTCGCTATTCTTTAAAAGACCAACCATCGGTGAAAAAGATTGGAAACATGAACCGAAACAGGGGAACCAAAAGCTCTTTGAGCACCTGGTCCCAACCCATTCTCTTTCTTTCATTCAGCTGGTTTTGGGTGTGGCTGATTTTCTCACGCAACTCTGGAGGAAGAGTGCGAATCTGCTCTATGAGATTCATTTATATCTCCGCGCAGATATTCAATGGACCGTGTCATAAAAACCCTCATTGGTCAACCACCGATTCATGCATTCCTTTTCATCGAGGTGGGGCAGGTAATGGAGAACCCTGTACGATGTGACTGTTTTGCAACAGTGCGCGCACGTGGCACATTGGTTTCTAATCCGTAGAATCCTTGTTTTCTTTGTTCTCCAACCGATTGTCTATTTCTGCGACCAACGCGTGCCTTCTGGTGCGTCGTTTTAACCACACCGTCATCACTCTCCCCACACACCCCTCTCTTCAACAGGCCGACCAGTTGAACGGAAAAAATGTTTTGGGTATACGATGAAGGAGGTGCATTGTTGGAAGGAAAAGAAATTCACCCAAACGACATGAAAACAATTGAGTATTGTGTTGGCGAACATGGAAAGGTGTTTGCTAGGGTTCGGTGCCCGTCCTGCGGCCGTTTGAAATTTTGTTTTGTTTGAACCCTCAGAACATGAAACACACGTCGCCCTCCCCAATCTCTGCTGCGGCCATTCTTGTTTGTACCCTGTTTGTTTGTACCCTGTACACCATTCTCTCTAATAGGGATGATGGATGGCACACAAGGTATCAGGGCAGCTTGGAACCCGGATATATAAAGGAAAAAAATTTGTTTTGGGCGCGTTGAAACAAAAAAGAACCCTCACAGGAACACACACATGTAAGGTGAGGGTTCTGATCACTGCGAGCAGGAGCAACAACCACAACCCATCCACCAAGGAGCGAAGCGACGAAGGTGGATGGGGTGTGGTTGTTGCGAGTGCGAGCTGTGTCAGAACCCTCACCTTACATGTGTGTAGGACTGAGTGGAGTCCAATTCGGTCTGTAATCATACGAGTGATAAGAAAATCTGACGACCGCGCAGCGGGAGTCCGATTTGTTTATCACGAGTATGATTACAGACCGAATTGGACGACACGAAGTCTTATTAACAATTAATCATAAAAATTACAATTTCCGAGAAAAGAAGAATAGCCAAGTTAATATATAGATTTAGCTAAGCCTAAAAGCGAAGTTCCACGATTATTATTTTTTTTGCTGGTATTGAGCAACACCTCATGGCTTTCCTTGCGGCAATATTTTATCTTTAGAGCAGTCAACAGGAATTGACTGCGGTTCAAAAACCTCAAAACATTACAAGAAAACAATACAGTCGACGAGTGTGTTTATTCGAAAACAAGTTTAGCAATCAAAGAAAGGTCAAATATTTTCATCCAACATCGCTGGACAAGGATGTTTGAAGGTTTAGCCACCTCTCTCAATAGTGCATTAAATGGCTTTCCATGTTTGATCACAGACGTCGAAAAACATATACATGTTCATCCAAAATTTCGCATTACGAACAAATTTTTGATCGTTTAACCACCCCAACAAACAAATCGTGAACAAACGGTAAAAAGCAACCAAATGAACCACATAACGGCGATAATACGCAAAAAACATTGTTTGGTCTCACTTGGTCCGGTGTTTTGTCAAACATTTTTTTGCGTTTAGCCACCAAATGTACGCATTAAGTGTGACAAACACGATGATGTATGAAAATGTTTGATCTTTTAGCCGAGGCTTAACAAACATATTTCGTAGTAAGTAAAGCTTAGACGTTAGCTTAAATGTCGTAGAAAAGAGAAAAAGGAAAACAATCGTGATAGTTTGGATAGGTAATCGCATTGGGCCGAGTAAAATAAAGGATTAATATCACTTGTGTTTTCAGAAATTTGCTGAAATTGCCCTCGACGCGCAAAACATAAGTGATACTTAACGAGGACGCATTGCGATTACGTGTTAATAACATAAGGGCAAACGTTTCTTTCAGTTCTTAAGACTACAGAAACATTGACGTCGAAAAACAAGTACAGTCAGCCAAGCGGGGGAAAACACTCGTTCGCTTGCAAAACAACGAACAAACAATTCGACTAGCTACTTCTTTGTGTCCAAAACGAGTAGATTGTTATTTATATCCAGTCGAGACAAAAACAAGTTTCCTTCCTGAAAAAAAGTAACAACGACTAAACCAAATGCTAAGCTTCAATTTGTTTAAGTTACCTGTGTTGTCGAGCTTTCTACCACTTGAAAATACGCATCGATCTACTTTAGTAAAAACACGCATCTACAAAAATAGCAAACGGTTTGTCCAAAGAAAGAACTTCTTCCACCAAGTTTGAGCTACTCGTTCCTCCCATTAATGCCGGTGAATTGTTGAGTGAACTTTGTTGAGTGAACTTTCTTGGTGAGCTGCAAGATGCCGTGGTAAAGTGAACAAGCCCCTGAAGCGTTAATTCATTTTGTTTTTCAACCACACAATCCGGGGGCCATACAAGTGGATCCAAAATTTAAGAATTTCCTGAGAAAAATATTTTCCTCTTCCATTTTATCAGTTGAAAATTCACCTTCCGGAGTATCTTTTAAGTAGTTCTTAATTTTTATGCCTTTAGACAGGACTTCGAACGAGATGAAGTTGTTTTGCTCAAAATGAAGAAACCAACTGAATGTGAAATCTCGAGCCGCAGAAAGCGCGCGAATAAAGAAGCCTCGTTTTGGCTTGGGTGTCTCGTTTTGGTTAAGTTAACCTGACTTGAGCCAGCGATTCAATCGAAAACCATTACCTGGTCAGCGGTCAACAGCTGACCTCAATGATCTATAAACTTGAGCCCGCGATATATACATGTGATCCTGGTCAGCGGAAACCTTGTTTTGACAGCTGTCAATTGCCCATGACACGGATGCCCTTTATCAAAGATGTATGCAGTAAACTAGGTGATCAGCTGGAGTATGGCCGCCATGTTGGATTATTAATTATTATTATTAGGATATTATTAATTATTGGGCAACGTCGTCGTCGTCGTCGTCGTGCGCGCCCACGAGCAATACCGCTAGCAATTTTTACCATGAGAAAAGCAGTTGACGGGTTTCTATAAGTATGATGCTCCGCTTGGCGGCCCTACAGGCCGCTGGAGCTCCGCTATTAAAGGAAGGGAAATTTTGCATTGAAAGACTGACAAAAGAAGCGTAAATTGTAATTTTTATGATTAAAGCGAAGAAAGTCGCACGAAAATTATTTACATCTCATAGAATCACTGTTAGTCTGGTGGCTTAGCGGAATGATCGTGACAGACTGGACAAAAGTGCCAAAATTTGTACACATGTAGCTTAGCACTAGTTATTCAATTCTAGGATGGGTGCCCAATCCAATCGCCTATCGTTCTCATTTTATTAAGCAATCAAATATCTCACGTAATAGCTATGATGGGGTACCTGTGGTGTAAATAAAAAAAGATAGAATTTTACTATTAATGTCAAGAAATAGAAAATAAGAGAAGTTAAAGATATTGTGCATCAAATCGGAACTCAGAAAAAAATCCGAGCCCCAGATGGGATTTGAACCCACGACCCTCCGTGATCTAGTCACACAATATCACACAATATAACAACACAATATCTTTAACTTCTCTTATATTTACTAAATAGAAAATAACCCTTTTAATCTACAGAATTTCAAATATTCAAAAGGAACAATAGTTATTGAGTTCGGGAAAGGAGAACGCACACCTAATTTCGTGTTGGTTTCTTTGTGTTCCTTGCGCTTGGTGTTCCTGTGCACGATAATACTGTAAGGCTAGGACTCCAACATTATTTTTCGGGGGCGAATAGTCGGCAGGGGTCGAGAATTTATCGGGGGAAGTCGGAACGGTCGGGTAGGCATGTTTGTTGAGTTCCTTACACTACGGCCACCAGTAGTCGTCTTCATCCCGAGAAAGACTTGTTTTGAATTTTGCTCGCTTTTCTTTGCAGTTAATTTTTTTTAGCTCCCAAATACACTGTACTTTCGAGTTTTCTCACAGCCGTGACTGCGCCAGGTAAACATGGAATATGCAAATATGCTTTTCAGCTTACAGCTGGCTTTGCACGATGTGAAAAGTACGGTGCTCCAAAGCTACTTGTTTGTTTTGCTTAGAACAAGCGCCGTTAACATCGTACCAAAAAGGTAAACAATGTTTTACTCCACGCAGCAAAGAAACTGAAACGTTGCTTTGAAATATCGAAGTCCGCCGAATGGTGCGGTGCGAAACATGATCTAATGAAACATGATCACTCTGTTTGCCTAACACGTGACATAAATCTGTAACTGGTAAAATGTTTTCTACCGCTTTCTGTGAACGTTACGTTGGTTAAGGCCCTGTTTACAAGCAGGGAGGGTAACCCTAGTGCTGGCGTTATCCTAACAGGAGGGTCAAATGAAGATAGCCCGGGTTTGCAAGCAAAATTTCACAGGTGGGGTTACCCTGGCACCCAGGATAACTGAATCGCAAACAAAATGGTCAACAAGAGAAGAGTTCTGCTAAGTACTTCAATTCTCCTTTCGTGCTGCCTGTTATTGCTCCTTTCGAGTGTCATTATTTCTAGACAACGACAACAAGTTACAATACAATACCTCACTCGTGGGAATGACTTGAATGCAACATGTGAAACGGGAGAGTGATTCCACGAAGAAGATTACGAAGAAAACTTAGCCGTACAGATCATTGGTGGAAGAAGTTATTCGAGGGAAGGACGCTTACCTACCTTGCACTGACTTGAAATGTTTTCTGTTTAGCTGCCTTGTAAACACGTTGTTAAAAAAACAAAGAAATATGGGAGCGCTCCTGCTAGGGTTACCCTACATAGACAGGGCCTAAATTAATACCGCTGTCAAAGTAATCGTCAAGAATACAGCTTCAATATGGCTCAGAAATTGAAAACGTATGGATAGTGAGTTTTTACCCTTACCTGCGCTAAAATTGCGCAGTTATTTCATTCGCAATGGTTTTTCCTTTGCGTGCTTAACTCTTTTCTCTCACTCACCATTTTGCTGAAAAACTTCTTACCGGGTCTGGTCACTGTGTCCCTCACGGCAATAACAGACCTTCTGAGCTGACTGATTGATTTTGAATTTGATTGATTGATTGATTGATTTATCCTATCAGTATGAAATAATTTATACTTTGATTGATTTTATACTATCAGTCTATGCCGTTTCAACACATACTTTAAGTGAGCTCACTAAATTGTATTTTTTCAGAGCAAATTACTGTTACGGCATTTAGTACTGAAAATATACCCCCTCTCCCCGCATCTGTAGCCGTTTTCTCTTCAGTTGTTATATAATTCCGTCTCGTGTTTTTGTCCTTTTTCCCCCGCTACACACTGGATTGTGTTTACCCAATTTTTACACCGTTTCAAATATCAGTTTTTGGAATGTTCGTCCGATTACTTGTAAATTAACTGCTATGAGAAATTTCTAACATACTAAGTTTCTGGCAGTTGAAATGAGACAGCTACTAATTTATGATTTGTGTATGGAACTACGGAGAAATTCTGCGACTAACCTTAAATATTACATGAAATTTTTGCGACATGTATATTTCGCGACACTTAAATTTCGAAATTTTGCGGAAATTTTCCGATTTTGAATCACTTTAATTTCGCGTTTTTGAGTAAGACTTAATTTATAACTTGTCCTTGAATCAAATAAAACTACTTCATTTTATTGTAAAGCTTGTGGGATGTGGCTGGAGTGACAAGGATACTTCACAAATTAATGTGATCAAGTAAGTTGAAGCCACTCAAAAGGCACTAAGGCCACATGGTAGCGGGCATTACCCCTTAAATCTACCAAAGCAAAGATTGAGCCCAAGCATTAGCAGCCATGGACAGCTGTTTCGGCCTTGTTAGGCCTCGTCAGCATGGCATAGCTAATACTCAGGCTCAAGTACCCACATATCAATAAAACAAGCAATGAAATCGTAAAGCTTGTGGGATTAATTTGTGAAGTATCCTTGTCACTCCAGCCACATCCCACAAGCTTTACGATTTCATTGCTTGTTTTATTGATATGTGGGTACTTGAGCCTGAGTATTAGCTATGCCATGCTGACGAGGCCTAACAAGGCCGAAACAGCTGTCCATGGCTGCTAATGCTTGGGCTCAATCTTTGCTTTGGTAGATTTAAGGGGTAATGCCCGCTACCATGTGGCCTTAGTGCCTTTTGAGTGGCTTCAACTTACTTGATCACATTAATTTGTGAAGTATCCTTGTCACTCCAGCCACATCCCACAAGCTTTACGATTTCATTGCTTGTTTTATTGATATGTGGGTACTTGAGCCTGAGTATTAGCTATGCCATGCTGACGAGGCCTAACAAGGCCGAAACAGCTGTCCATGGCTGCTAATGCTTGGGCTCAATCTTTGCTTTGGTAGATTTAAGGGGTAATGCCCGCTACCATGTGGCCTTAGTGCCTTTTGAGTGGCTTCAACTTACTTGATCACATTAATTTGTGAAGTATCCTTGTCACTCCAGCCACATCCCACAAGCTTTACGATTTCATTGCTTGTTTTATTGATATGTGGGTACTTGAGCCTGAGTATTAGCTATGCCATGCTGACGAGGCCTAACAGGGCCGAAACAGCTGTCCATGGCTGCTAATGCTTGGGCTCAATCTTTGCTTTGGTAGATTTAAGGGGTAATGCCCGCTACCATGTGGCCTTAGTGCCTTTTGAGTGGCTTCAACTTACTTGATCACATTAATTTGTGAAGTATACTTCATTTTATTAACAACCGTAAAAGCCACTGAGAGGTTCAAGCAGCCAGTGGAACAGCACGACAAGAAGCCAGCATATGGAGCGTTTGAGGACTGTTCAAAAGAAATGCTGCCTGCAGCAGAGAAAGAAAATAATACTGATGAGGAGGATCAAGACGTTGCCTCAGAATAGTTAAAAATATGATTTTCTGAAGGTTTCATTGCTAATAAACTCGTTCTTTGTGAATGATATATGAAATAATTCATACATGAACTGTGGAAATGAAATCAAATGAAGAATGATCCTTGCAGCTGTGAACGCAATTTATGCAATTGCGAAAGAAGCCTGAAAACAAAATTCAGGACTTCAACGGGGTTTGAACCCGTGACCACGCGATTACCGGTGCGATGCTCTAACCAACTGAGCTATGAAGCCACTGACGTTGGGAGCAGGTCAATTGTGGGTTCATATGTTCCCGTGAAAGAAATGAGTGTGAATGATATATGAAATAATTCATACATGAACTGCGGAAATGAAATCAAATGAAGAATGATCCTCGCAGTTATGAACGCAATTTATGCAATTGCGAAAAGAATTATTGACATAATGTGAGTCACCTCAGTTATTTTCGCGTCATGTTATGTTCGCAATTCTTATTGTTCGCTTCACTTTAATTTTGCAAATCTTTTAAAATCGCAACATTCGCGAAAACTTTATGTAATAAAGTACCTGTCCCATGTCTAGCTACTCACAATAACATATATTTGTTATTATGATGAAATACAGATCGTACCATTTGATTCAGTGCACAATTGATAAGCTTGGTTGGTCTGTGCTGCAAACAACCCCTCAAAAGTGTAGCTTGGTAGCCACCCGCATTTATGAAATATGCACTTATATATTAATGAGCATAATTTGGATGACCTTCGAAATCAAATCTTCACATAAATCCTAATTTTCATTATAGAATATTTTAATTGCCTAACAAACTTTCTAAAGGGCTTATAATATATATATAAAAAATAACAATTGCTTGGTAACCAGGCAATTTTGAAACATTTTATGAAAGGAAAATAAGCAATTATCATTCAGGGAAATCCTTACATTAATTTTGAGCCATTTTACACTTCAAAACTGTCCAAAATACTATTTTGAGACAAAAAGCCTGGTTACCAAGCACAGCAGTGTGAGGATGAAAAGTCTTTCCCAGTTTATACCTTAACGAGAAGTTTCTATCTTGGGCACCCATCTCAGATTTAATACTCATATCCCAAGGAAACTACATGCGAAGTTTAGTACTTTTGTCCGCTATGTCACGATCCGTCTCAAATTTTGCGTTAAGCCACTAAACTATTTGCATTGACAAAAAAATGATATCAAAATAAGCCTTTCTTCTTGTAAAGCTAATAAAGCGAAGTTTTCTGTTGAATATTCTTAAAGAATCTGGGAAAACAGCCGAAAGATAACGAGTATGACGGGGACGTCTCGTGGTAATTATTATGCTGTAAACTTCAAAATAAACAGTAATTGTTGATGTACGAGTCCAAAAAGCACCAAGATACAACTGATTAAGAGTTAAAATTCAATAATCTACATGCTCTTTTTAAGAACTTGAATATCTCGCTAAGTTCTAACTTAAGGTGGTTTTAACTCAAGACACGTCACTTCTGTTTTGCCCTCAATATAACCACACATGTTTATCAATCTTCTCGCTGAAGTAAGGCCTTCTATTTTGCCTATGCATTCCAAAGAAACTGGCATTTCAGGTCAAATAATTTAGTTATAAAGTAATAACTTACACGCAGAAGTATTTATTTATTTTTTATTTGCCACACTAATTACAAAAATATAGGAAAAGAGAGAGAGAGAGAGAGAAAAAAAAAAGAAGTGGCGAGGAGACCTAACAGAAACTATAGGAGCTTATGAGAGGTTAGGCCTCCTCGAACTATGAGCTAGAGCTGTTTCACATCAATTGAAGAAAAGAAGGCGAAAAGTCGAAGATGGAAAGATTTATAAACTGTTTTCATACTTACTCAATAATTTAATCTTCAGTTTTTTCTTAAAAGAGGAGAGGGATTGAGAGTTGATGATCTTGTTGTCAAGTGAATTAAAAAACTTAGGCCCTTGAAAAAAGGGCGAGAACTTTTTCGTTTTTGTACGACAAAACAGTAGACGGTAGGCCTGGGAATTTCTTGTATTGTAAGAGTGGAATTGATTGCTTTGAGAGAAATTGTTATTAAACTTTGGAGGTAAGAATGAATTTTTGCAAGAATACATAAATTGGCCCAGTTGAAGCAAATGGATATCATTAAATTTTAGTATACCGAGGTCCTTAAAGATGGGGTCAGTATGAGCATTAAAATGTGATTTATTAATAATTCTAATAATGCGCTTTTGCAGGATAACAAGGCGGCGGAGATTAGTTTTATAGGTCGAAGCCCAAACGATATTGCAGTAGTGAAAATAAGGATAAATTAAGGAATAGTAGAGCATACGTAAAGACGATTTAGGAAGAAAGAAGCTGCATCTAGATATTATACCGACTGACTTCGCAACTTTACTTGCAACGTGAGATATTTCCTACTTCCAATTTAGGTTTTCATCCAAAATTACGCCTAGAAAATTTGTCTCCTTTACTTTAACAATATTTTGATTATCTATACTTATTTGAATATTACAAATTGAACGCTTTTGTCTTGGTTTAAAGACCATAAATTTAGTCTTTTTAAGATTTAGAGAAAGCTTGTTTGCTTTAAACCAGATTGACAGTTTGTCCATCTCCAAGTTTAACATATCTGAGAGATAGTTCAGATCTTTATGTGACATGAATACATTGGTATCGTCAGCGAACAATATCAGATTTAATAGATTAGAAGCATTGTTGATGTCGTTAATGTACAGTAAGAAAAATAGTGGTCCGAGGATGGAACCCTGAGGGACCCCACAAGAGATTTCATTTCTTAACGAACGGTGGCCATTATATTCAACATATTGCTTTCTGTTTGAAAAGTAACTTCTTATCCAGTCCAGCGCTAAGCCGAGTTCGAGTTTGTCAAAAAGGATGATATGATTTACAGTGTCCAAGGCTTTTGAGAGGTCAAGAAAAATACCTACGGAAAATTCACCTCGGTCAAAGGCAGTGGAGATCTTATCATGCAAGTCGATTAGCGCGAGTGCAGTGGAATGATTTTTCCTGAAGCCGTATTGGTTACTACAGAGGATGTTGAAGTTCATCAGATATTTCATTAAACGATTGTAGATAACTCTTTCAAAGAATTTTGAAAAGCTGGGAAGCACCGAGATAGGTCGGTAGTTGGTGAAAAGCGACTGATCATCAGATTTAAAAATAGGTATCACGCGAGCGATTTTCATTTCATCGGGAACAATACCATGCTGGATTGACAAGTTTATGATATGGGTGAGTGGTTCAGAAACAAGTAGAATGGACTCCTTAATGATTGTCATTGGAATCTGGTCGTAGCCAGCTGCTTTGCCTGGAAGAAAAGTTTTCGCAATCTCAGTGATCTCATCTTGAGTTGTAGGGTTGAAGAATATTGACTGTGTAAAGGAACCATTAAGAAAACAACGGTGTTAAGCTGACGACTGTATACCCCTTGCTAAATTAGGACCGATGCTTGAAAAATAACTACAAAACTTGTTGGCAATTTCGACAGGATCAGTAACTTCACGATTATCAGCTTTAAATGTTGAGCATCTATTGGAATTTCTTTTGCTTCTGTTTAGAATTTCATTTAAAACTTTCCAAGTAGCACGAGTATTAGATTGAACGTTATTCAATTTCTTCTCGTAGTAAAGACGTTTTGCTGTCCGCAGAGAATGATTTAATTTGTTTTTATAACTTTTGTAAACTGATTGACGATCCATTGTTGGATTTCGCAGATATTTTTTATAAAGCCTATTTTTCTTCCTAATACACTTAATAAGCGCATTGGATAGCCACGGTTTATTTAAACGGCACTGTTTTCTGGTTAATTTTTTTACAGGGAAGCACACATTATAACTTTCAGAATACTTCTTTATAAAGCTATTATACGCGTTTTTGGGGTCATGATAACCATCAAGGGAGGACCAGGTAATTTGTTTTAGCGTTTCGAGAAAACTCGCTAAGTTTTCTTTATTATTGTCTCGAATGACCACTGGGTCATGAGCGTGGCTGTTGGAAGAGTCATTATTTGAATGAATCGAAAAAACAGGTAAGTGATCAGAGATATCAGTAATCAATAAACCACTTCTCGAGTGATCAAAAAATGTGTTTGCGAAAATGTTATCTAGCAATGTTGCGGTGTGAGAAGTTATTCGGGTGGGACGTGTTATCATGGGAAAAAACATATACGAGTGCAATCCATCAAGGAATTCGCCAGTGTTTTGGTGATGTTGAAAGTTAATTAAATTCAAATTGAAATCACCCATAATGAAACATATTTTGTTCTCTCTAGAGATTTTCGCTGCCAGATCATTGTGTTTTGACACAAAGTCACCAACTCTCTGATTAGGTGATTAACACCACCGATAATATTTTTCCCATGAGGTCTTGATATTTCAATAAACAAAGATTCTGCAACATCAATATCGTCAAAACTCAAGTCAGCGCGAATTTCAAAATCGAGATTGTCAGAAATATATAAGCTAACACCACCACCAGTTCTATTTGGGCGATGTTTGTGAATAAAATTGAAACCATCTATGTCTACTGAATGGGAATAATCATTTAGCCAAGTCTCAGAAACGCCAATTAAAGAGAACTTAATATTCAAGCATGTCAAAAGAATAGAAAGGCTGTTTAGATTTATACGTTGAAGACTACGAATATTTAGATGTAGAAGCGAAAAATCTTCATCACATAAATTATCATTTCTCAACATTTCGTTAAATTTATCTTCAATGTAGTAATCACAATGGACGTCGTCTGTGCAGAAATTAACATCAGGATCTATATCGTCAGAAAGAGTTAGGGAAAGATTGTGACTTGAAAATAAAGGATCGTAATTTAGGCTGGAAAGTGTGTCAGGATCATAACGTACCGGGCCATGTTGAAGTTCGTAAATTGCAAGGTTAAAACTATAATCGTCTAAAGCATTAAAAGGTAAAGTGTGATCAGGAATCGATGCCATGGCTAATAAATAATAAACATATAAATACGTACTATAAATATTATAGAAAGCTAAAGCACAAAACTACACAGCTACTTAACTGGGACGCTCAATTCTGTCTTTAATAACCAGTCGGTCTAAAACGAAATGGGCTATTTTCCCGTTTCTTCTCGCTTGTTCAAACTTAGGACGCTGCTCTTCCCTCTTGTCAAGGGTTTCTTGTGCCAGGTCTTCATTAACAAAAATTCCGGGGGCTTGATTCTCCTTGCACTTCTGATGATCTGTTCTTTTTGCTTCCAATCGCGGAGGCGACAAACGATGGTCCTTGGACGTCTTACGGAGCCAGTTGTAGCATTTGCTCTTCTGCCGACTCGATGAGCCCGCTCGATATCCGGTTCTTCATCGAGGTTAAGCTTCTCTTTGAGTATCTCCTTTACTTTGGTTTCGGTGTTGTCCCAAGTTTCTGCTTCTTCCTCTCGAATGCCGTCTATTCGAATATTACTCCTTCTACTTTGGTTCTCCAGATATTCGATCTTATCAGTGTGGTAATCGAGGGAGCCGCAAGTCTTTTCAATCTCTTCTTCGACCTCATGCAGTCGGGATGAGCGTGGTTTCAAGTCCTTGATATCTTTCTGGAGAACTCGAGGCTCACCTTCAAGTCGCTAGTGTCTTTCTCGTAAATATCTAGTCTAGCTTTGATTTCTGCGACTTGGCCGATGACGGAATCTAGCCGTGCGTTTACGTTGGCCAACAGTGAGTCGAATAAATTCTTAAACATTCTTTCTTGCACTTTCAACAACTCCCTCAGTGTCGCCATTGTGACAAGTTCAGATCCCGCGGAATCAGCTCCTTGAGTGCTAGCAGCCTTCGTGGTACGAGTTTCAGGCATAGTTAATTTAGTTAGAGTCGTAAATGGCAAATAGCGATAACAAAAATTGAGTGTAAAACAAGATTCACTAAGAAATTAAAGCAGTTATCGCGGATTAAAGAAAGTACGACCGTACGCCACTCTTCGCTTCAAGTAGCGGCTAATTTTCGAACATGTTTACTTTGGCCGTTGTGATGCTTGCAGTCTCCCTCGTAACCGTTTGTTGGGATGTCACGCAACTTCCTTTCCTTTCTTCCGTGGCACCACCAAAGAACAGCTGCGAAGGAGCTGCTTGGCAGTCTCCCTCGTAACCGTTTTTTGGGATGTCACGCAACTCCCTTTCCTTTCTTCCGTGACACCACCAAAGAACAGCTGCGAAGGAGCATCACAACGGCCAAAGTAAACTGAGTAAACATGTTCGAAAATCAGCGTCTAAAGTTAAAGTAACTCAAGAGCTTGTATATCATGTATACCAGCTCCTCCGGGTTTCCGTCGTGCTTGAACCAGGAACTCACTGAAAAGCCGTGCACTAATTCCACCAATTTGCACAGTGTAATGGACTAAGCCAACAGTAGGAGACACGGCCAATGTTATCGTTACATTTCTCCCGCGCTGACCGAGGACTTGTCAATAGGCCCCATCACCAACTCCAGTTCGCCCATGGCTTCTTGCGGTCCAAACATTGTATCCGCATTCATCGATAAATACGCAATGATGGAGAATTCCGTTCGTCATGAACCAGTTAGCATATTCAACGCGCCTCCGGATGACATCCGGCCTGTGGCGATCAGCTGGTAGTGGTCTTGCAAGTTTGTTACGTATCAGCATACCGTCAAGAGCTTTTCCAACTGTCCCGTCGTGTACGAACGGCTTCGCTGGTAGTCTTCTTCGAAGCCCCTGGTTTATTTCACTCGGTCAGCAAGCAGTTCTCACCGACAATCTCATTAAGGCACTGCCTCATTTCATCATCTACCTTCACCTTGTTGCGACCGCCACGTGGTCTCTCATGAGAACGTCCTTCTCGGACATAAGTAGCCACAATGCCTCTTGCTGTGTTTCGGTTCACCCCTAACATGTCTGCCACCAAAAGGTAGTCTTCGTGGGGATCTTCAAACGCCCTCACTATCCTTTCACGATGCTCGTTCTGGGAACGGTTACGTCGCATTTGGCGCTCCATTCCAGCGAGACGAGTTTGCACAGTGTACAGTTTCGGTTCTATAGAAACGTCCTAAGAAATCCAGTGGGAAATCGGTTAGAAAAAATGCTCAGCAAAAACTTTTTGTTATTGTGATTTTATTCCCCCAATCGAACATTAACCTTATGGAAATGATTTTTCATTCGCATTAAAAAATGTTGTTTTCGTTAAAACGCTATTTAAATTGGCCTTAATGAATCTTATTCTCTATGCAAAAAGCCTTAATGACTATTGTACAAATTGAAATGTTTGGTTTCATAGCTGAACTGCCGGATTATAATTTAACTTTATTGACCAGCATTTTGGCGCTTATGAAAATTTATTCGCTGCTAATGAAAGGCAAAAGGTGTAAAAGCACGCCTAATTTTAGGTGTAAGTGATTATAATTAGAAAACACAAACATCTGATAACCCTCATTAATTAATATGATCGAACTGCAGTTAGTATGTTTATGTAAAGGTTTTCGGGGGAGAAGTTTTAAAAATTTCGTGTCCTTTAGAATCACTTAAATTATAAAAAAACTACTCAGTTAATTTTGTCTCATGCGCCGCATTATAACGGGAAGTTATTGATGACGTGGTTGAAGACAATGCTGAAGGGTACACGCTAAGGGAAATTCAAATAAACTGAGGATAGACAAAAGAATTTTGCTATAAAATTACTATATTAGCATATCTTGAATGCGCTTTTAATCTTCGCAAACAACATGAAGACAGAATAATTAATGATTGACACTTTTAAATTCACCAGTTAATTTCAAAAGCCCCCTCACAACAACAGGAAGACTCAACGACGAACTTATGAGGAACTAAGAGCAATGGCTTCTCTCAAGGGCTTCGTTTTCCTCGCGTGGATTTCGTTTGGACTGGTCTCAGTACTGTATGTTGGTGAGTACTACCTTCAGCTTTATGTGCTAATATTGCGGTGTTACCTAGTTGGTTAATTGTGTAGTATAATTTTTAAGACAAAATATATTAAAAGCAACGTCTAAGACATTATACAGTCCGAATGAAACTCACCGCACCTTAACGGGGTCATGTCACGACTGATTCTTGTTATGAGTTCAAATTGTAAGGAAGTACTTTTTCTATTACACAAAAGACCCGTTTAAGCAGAAGAGGTAGCTTTCAAATGTTTTCTCGGGAGGAAAATAGAGTGTCATTTTATGGCCATTTTTCCAAAATACCATGACCAAACTTGAAAACCTCACTTCCTCATTGTGAATCAGTTCTTATTATTCCAGTAACTCAACTGATGTGTCAAGTACTATATCAAAAACGAGTGCGAGTGTTTCATCAGGGGTTCCAAACACCGAGAAACAGAAGCTCGACGTCGAAGGCGGAGTGCTTTTTTAGTTTCGAGGTGTTTGGAACCCCTGATGAAACACGAAGCACGAGTTTTTGATACGGCTTCTCAAACTTGCATAAAAATACAATGGGATATAGCAAATATATTACATGTATAATTAGCACCGATTGTTTTAACGAGCAATAGCGAAAACATTCTTTCGCATTCTTGAAGAAATTCATCAGGCTAGTTAAGTTAATTAGTCGATTTAAATGTTCTTGAACCATAGCCAGTCTTAACGTCTCATTTTTCACAACTCTTTGCCTGCATACATTTTGTGCGAGTTGTTTGTTTCGCGTCAGTAGTCATACGCTGTAGTTGACACATGATGGCGGAGATCACTGACGGAGCGAGTCGTTTTCGTCCGCCTAAAACCTTATCCGAGGTCCAGTTGATAGCTTATGAGGCCGTCCCAGCTTCTACAAAGTACAAAAGTACCATGGCAGCTGGAAAGAGAGACAAAAGTACCGATTTTTGATCATGACAAGCGGTCAATCAAAGATTATGACTTACACGAGGTGAATTTGTTCCATTGTAAAATGTAGGTAATGGATGCTGTATCTCTTAAAGGTCAAATGAACCGAAATTTCAAAGTTTTTTTCTTAAGTCAATTTTTATCGAATGGTGTAGCTTAAGTAAGAAATAAATATATTCTGGAGTTTCAGAGTGATTGGGTTTTGTATCCCAGAGATATTGGATGCTGAAAAGTGCTTCGTTTTGGCTCTCGTATTCGTAGAGCGGTCGGGTGAATTATCGGGAATTTGTCGGAATTAACAGCCGTGACGTCACTGTTGGCGAGCTGAAAAATTGCGGGAACATTGAAAACAACACTGAGTGAGTCTTGAAATTAGTGTCGTTTTTTTAGCGGAAAGCATTGTGTTTTATGCTGCAATAAACTGCAGCAACAATTCCAAGATAGTGTAAAGTAAGTACTTTCAAGTTTCCAGACGACCCAAAACTACGGAAGGAATGGCTCATAAGACTGAAGAGGGAATCGTTTGCTTCTACGAAACATTCTCGCGTTTGTGCAGACCATTTTACATTTCACACCAGACAGCTTCAAACATAATCTCGTGGCAAAAAGTTCGCTAGTTCCAGCTTTCAAGCCATGAAGACTGACTTGAAAGATGATGCCGTACCAACTTTTTTCAAGAATAAAAACGTGGAATCCGAAACAAAAATTGGCCAGAAAAGAAGCAACACCGACAACAATCCTAGCACGCCGAATAACGGGACGACTTCAAGCTAATCTATTCGTTCAGCGTTTGCAAAACGCTGAAAGTTAGAAGCAGGCATTTTCCATCTTGTGTGAAATAGCTGGAACTAAAAAGTGATCCTTTTGCTCTCCTTGATAATTAAATCTTATATTAAGTTTGCTGTGATGTGAAGAGCTGAGACGTCCACGCAAACCATTGATATTCTCATCAGTGGCGTACAAATCGAATTTACGTATGTACAGTAGCCGTAAATACATTTGGCCAGAGCTTTTCACTTCGCATCCTCTCGGCAAAGTGAGCGCTAGTTTACGTTCAAGGAGGATGATCTTAGTGGTTGGATAATAATATCCTAGAAAGCGGAGTAACTGTGTGCCCTCTTTGAACATACGCCAACCTAGACGGGAGTTTGACCTCACGGGAACAAGTTGTCTCAGATTTTAATACAAGCCGAAAGCTAGGCAATTGCTCCAAATTGAAAATTAATTTTGTCGCCTTAGTTTACGATAAATCGGCAAGAAGAACGTCCATCCATCCATATTAGTGCACTGACATTTGTGGTCAGTTACCTAGAGCGTTCCCGTCGCTCGTGTTTGACAATTTACGCTATTGAATAATCAAGGTCAATCAGCTTTAGTTTTATTCGCCCGCGCATGTGACAATTTCGCTCAAATCGAATCAGGATGCAACGTTCTTGCTTTATTTACAAATATTTGGTTATTTCGTAGGTCACAAGTAAATAAACTTGATAAAATGTGTTCCCTCTACGTTTTGGCTGTTTATTTATGCACGGTTTTTTGTTCTTGTCGGCTGCAACTTCGTTGTCACTCCATATGTATTTCCCTGTGATGTTACTTTCAGTTTATGGTGTTGCTGAGTTGGGGGTGCGTCTGATAGCCAAGCGCGCCTTATAACCCTATATACTTTCACGTGGAAAGCTCTCTTTACTTTTTTTTTTACCAAACAAGATGACAGCTTCTCATGTATCCAATAGGTATATTGCCTTTTGGCAACATATCTGTATGTACTGACAGAAAAGAACATGCTCACTCTATATATACCATTCTCTGAAACCTTAAGTGACAATTTTCACAACCTTTTTCCTAATTTGGTACATAGAATTCTTAGTGGCATGAATTATATACCCTCTGAAGGTATATAATATTTCATTTTACAGTCAAAGGACATAATAATTTCTCATAAGTGTTTTTATCCTAAAGGAATGCTTGATTTGTTTTAGCAGCAGTTTATGGTGGTATAATAAATAAACTCATTGTGTGAGTTTAAATTAAATTGAATTGAATAATTGAATTGAATTATATCTGTACCAAATGGTACAAGTAACCACATCTAGAATGGATGGAGTTTATGGGACAATATATTATGTTGAAGTACATCATGCAAGTTATTGCAAGTAGTGTAAAGATACATAAAGGTATTATAAAAGAATAAATACCAAATGGAAAACTTTCAAGGAGGTTGTTAATGACCATGAGATGTTTAGCATTGGTGTGCAGCCCACCCATTCACAACCTTGCTCATTTCTAGACCAAATTATCACTATACTCTTTTCCCTGGCCATTTTGATACAGACATAAGCCAACTGTAGGTGAATTCCTTACAACAATCCTACATAAAATCAGGAATCTTTTCCAGACACACATACTTATGTTGGTGATGGGCTAAAAAAAATATGACAATGTTTACAAGAATACATATACATACTCATTTAATGGCTCATTATCAATTGGGCCTTCATTTTCTAGATACTGGTTATAAGTTATCTAAATAACAGCTGCATTTGTGCACATAGCAGTAAAATTCTCATTGTCAGTCATACAGGACATGGAATGTGGTATCTTATCAGAGTTCTTTGAGATTTCACAACAGCAGACACTTTCCTGCCCAGTTTGCATGGGTACACAGTTTCTATAAATGCACCTACATTTTAAGCTCAAGTCAAGATTGTAAAGAAGAGTGAACAATTCATTAAAAAAGCATTTAAGACTTAATTACTGGCATTTTGTCAATTACACGGATACCCCTGTTACAACGACTGTACATGTTATCGAACAAAAACAGAGGTATGAAAATTATGGTATTGCATAATAGTAAACAGAGAAAATGTACAAAAAAAAACAGGGAGCAGATAAAATGCGTGAAACGAAAGTGAACAGCATGCAGTTGTATTCTACGGCGACCTTAGTATGGTGAACATTAATAAATGAGAAACGCGGATCAAAACAACAGCAGCGTATGCACGTATGGCTTCATAGTATACATCGAAAATACAATTAAACACCACAGAGAACAAAGCAAACCCTTCAAGGGTGATTCCAACATATTTATTGACTATTTTACGGCGACCTTTTACAGTATATTGAGTAAACAAACGCTCACCAATCCATTTGACCGATTCGGTGCTCGTTTGCATCGTATTCTTTGCAGTCAGACGAGTCATCGGAGATTCCAGCATCCGATTCCGTTGCCATTGGTTCATACTAGTATGGCTCTACGTTGAAAACCACATGTTCGACTTCCTTTTTCGAAGAGAAAACAAAAGGCAAAACGAAGAACTTTTCAACAGATCGCACAGAATACTTACTACATTGATCGAGCTCCTCATCTACTCGCCAACAGTGACGTCACAACAACACGTGCTTGTTTCCATTCCTTCCATGTCAAGCGCGCGGCCATTTCAGAAACGTTTTCGTTTTTAGTTCGGATATTTCCGTAATCTCAGTTCTTTTACTCCCTTAAAAGCTCAGATATGATAAATTCTACGTGATTTTGTATTCAAGTAGTCCTTTTTAGTGTTCGTTCACTTGGAAATGACACGAAGAAAAGGTTTCGAAATTTTGGTTCATTTGACCTTTAAAGGTGATTTCCAGTCCGTTTTGCGCAGTCTCAACATTCCAATGTTTGTGAGTCTCACTCGTTGGAATTCAAATCCATGTTATTCGTTACGAACCACTTACCTTATAGTTGAGGCATTTTAAATTCTTTTCCCAGCTGTTTCTTTGATTTTTACAGCTACGAAATTATTTTCTCTGGTGATATCGGAAAGAACGAAGCATAAACGTTTGCACCAACAATGGCGGTTGACATGAAAGTTTGAATTTACTTCATGTAAGTGATTGCGAAACATTACATTTTGTGACGTCTTACATGAAACAAAACAAAAAACGTAAACAAACTCTTGAGACTGCGCAGTACGGACTAGAAATCACTTCTAACTAATAGCTTGCGAAGTTTGTCATAGAAGTAGCTACATGTACAAAGAGTCAGAGGGAAAGGTGTCCACCCAGTACTTTTTTACGTGATAGCATGTGTCTGAAGCGTTGGTTGGAAGATGAAAATGTTGCCAAGAAATTGAATCTACTTGAGATTCAGGGTAAAAGAGATGTAATTTTCACGTTACTTTGAAAGGATGCCAGTTAATAATTCCCTTTATTATATGACTGGCTCGTTCAGTGGTGAAGATGAATTAATTCCCCTGCTGTGATTGGCTACCCGCGAGGTCAAGATGGAGCCATCTTGACCCCTCGGGATAGCCCGTTCGTCCCGCGTTTTACTGTCTTTTAATAGCGTCCTTTGAGTCATATAATTAATCCTTTATTGACCAAGCTTGTTCGGTCAAGATGGCGGGATATTGGCCTCGTTCTTTTTTTGCGTGTTTATGGACCTCGACTGCGTCTCGGTCCATAAACACGCAGAAAAAGAACTTGGCCAATATCCCGCCATCTTGACCTCACGCTTGGCCAATAACCCATATGCATTGAAATTTTTGAGGTTGCTAATTAAAATTCAAGTGTCTTGATCTAATTAAAATTCAAGTGTCTTGATCAGTTTTTGAACTAAAATCGGATGTGTCTTGATCCATACTTTCATTGGGTATCAAGATACATGCAGCTGACTAAAATGGGGCACTCCGATTGGTTAAGAAAAATTAATGAGTTTTAGAAGTAACGATGGACAGTTTATCACACTGCTAGGAATATATTAAGCCACGAAATCCTAAGACCATAAGCACTCTTTAAATTTATTGCGGCCAGCACTACTTGTGTAAAATAAATGAATTGAACTGAGCTGAACTGAGCAGATCTGTCGTCAACTTTCAATCTCGGTTGATGCGAACTTTCAGTTTAGTTGACCGTCAATGGCAATAAAGTCATATTTTCACAGTAGACAATACTTAAATCACCTTTTTTCTTGGGCATCGTTGCTGCTTTTTCGTTCCCATTGAAGAAAAAGGGTAAAGGAGTTCGTTTGTTATGTGTCCTGAAAAAAAAAGGGTTTCTAAGGTTGGCTGTAAAGCACAAATCTGACGAATACAAAAACTTTTATTCAATTACACAAACTTGAGATCACCTCCTTGGCACTGACACAGTCAAGGAACATATTTAATCATAGCCGGAAATCATAATTTTATATACAGTCAGGCTGCAAGACATTGAAACTGGATTTCATCGCGGGGATGTTTTTTTTGTCCTCGAGGAAAGGATTGAATTCTCAATAAAAAGTAAAGAAAAAGAAAAAACGTTATTATGAAAGGTTTTCGTCATCGTGGTATCAAATGTTAACTGAGTTAATCTTTTGTCTCACGATTGAGTTACAAAGATGTGGACCGTGACGTTTCGACCGCTACACTGCTGGTCTTAATCAGGCGATGGTGTCGACTGGCTGCGTTTGAGTATAAGAAGCACCGTGGCTGGTGGTGATTGGTGCGTTTCGATCCTCGCTTAGGCTGTTGTTGATTGGAGGATTTCGATTCTTGTCGTTCAGACTAGAAATTGTTCCCTCAGCGATCCGCTTTGGTACTGATCGGCTGTTGTGTTGTTTGATCGTGGGCATCCACGCTTCCACTGTCCCTGTTAATGTTGTTAGGTTGAAGTCTTATGTGAATAGCCTCTTTAACCCTACGGGTGTACCAATGTGGGTCTCGGACAATAAATTTAACGTCGTCCCAGAGCGGATAATGCGGTCGCGTTGCTATGTGCTGAAACGGGGGACGATTGGGTTCGAGCAAGACGTACGCCTCTATAATGTTCCTTAATCCGTTCATGCACAAATCTTTCCGTCTCTCCAATATAAACCTTAAGCCCTGGTCAAACGGCGCATGATAGTCGATGATAGTTGATTCTCTCCAAACTATCATCAACTATCACCAACTATCATTCACATGGTCAAACGGCGCATGATAGTCGATGATAGTTGATGATAGTTCACCGGCAGTCGCGCGAGCAAAGGTCACGGGAGCAGCTAGTTCCAGGCTCTTTCAGGGCCTCATATTCGTCTATTAGACGTCATATCAGGTCATTACTCCATCTCGCCGGATTGCCCTTCTTAACCGATGAACGTTTAGTGATACGCTTCTTTTTTTGCGGTGTCTCTTCTAATTCGTGCGAGTTGACACTTTCTTCAGAAGATATCTTCTCTATGTTATCTTGGTCTTCAATATTTTCGTTGTCATGATTATCATCTTGGATATAAACACGTATTTCTGAAGCTGCAGCTGAGCCTCGCGAGGAACTTTTGGCGGCCATTTTAAACGAGCCCGTCTATTTTCGGGGAAAACAGCTGACCAAAAACTATCATGAACTATCATACGCGTGGTCAAACGAGAAAAACTATCATCGACTATCATGAAGAATTTGAACAAGCTCAAAATGAATGATAGTTGATGATAGTCGATGATAGTGCATGATAGTTGGTGGTCAAACGGAAGCGCGCGCTTCAACTATCATCGACTATCATCAACTATCATCGACTATCATGCGCCGTTTGACCAGGGCTTAACCACATTCGCAGGGAATCTTGTAGAATACTCCGTCTTGTTTCACTGGATCGACAATGTCCTTAGGTCGCACTAGGTGTGACCTAAGAGTTGTGTCAGATCTGAAAACAGTCCGTATGCCTTGTTGTTGTAGGCAACGGCGAAGAGCCTCCGATGTGCCTTTGACGTATGGCAGAACCACAGTAGATTTAATTTCGGGTTCAGGTTCTTTATTTGTTCGTCCCTTGGTTTTCGTAAGATTTTTAGTAGTATTGTACTTGGGGGTACCAAATCGAAAATTTTGATTTCAAACCAACCCAACCTTGTACTACTTTTCCATTTGATGGCTAACCAAATTTTGGCAATCTATATATTTTTTAAAATGCGTTTGACCCCTATACGTGACTTTCTCGGAAAAATGACCAAGCGTGACATTCTCGGAAAAACAGGAAACCCCCAAGTACCATACTACTCACCATTCGATGGAATTAACCCTAAAACACCATAAAATCATACTCATTCTATAGTTAACCATTTTATGAAAATCTATATATTTTTATCAAATAAATGCTTTTGTTTCATAGAGCTTCAACGCCTGTTTGGCAAAGAGAGGTAAGACAAATTACCTTTGAATTTGTTGAAGCAATTAAAGATGCAGAAAAAAATAGCAAAACTGGTGGCCACCAGAACCTCTCATGAGGGACTTAATTTGGAATTTGAATTACCACCCGTCCCTCATGAGAGGTTTGTGAAACGTGGGAAAGGGGAGCTCAGCTGTTGCGCTAGGCCCCTCATCCTTTCTTTCAGTTTATATTGTGATATTTAGGAAAGGGGAGCTCAACTCTTGCGCCAGGCCCTTCATCCTTTCTTTCAGTTTATATTGTGATATTTAGGAAAGGGGAGCTCAGCTGTTGCGCCAGGCCCTTCATCCTTTCCTTAAGTTTATATTGTTTGTTTTGTTCACCCTCCGGCTTGAGGTTGAACCGGCACTTCCGCCAAGCCTAAGCTCGACCATAGCTCTACCCAACAGCCCGACACCATCTCAGGGTGATTTTTTTTATTTTTTAACCCATGTAAAAACGGTGGGGGTTTTTCGTTATCCATGGGGTGGCTTGTATACATTTCGCTAACGAAAGGCCCCCGCTTTTTCCAATCGTTAGATACTTTGTATACAAGCCACAATTTATCTGTGTAAAAAAACCCTTTTATATGCGTTTGTATTTTCATTTTTACGCTTGTGGCACATAAATGAAATTTTCAAAGATAAAAATTAATACGCATGTGTAAAAAGCGAAAAATCTAGAATCCCCAAAACATAGTGGCGTAGTTTGATGACTCATTCGAAAGGGAAACCCCCCAACAAAGGTTCCTGTCTCATATGCTAATTCTTCGGGTAAAGGGTCAGAAAGAGGGCAGTATTTTAAATTAAATATACAACAAAACTCACAATACTATCCTGAACTATTTTAAGGACCACGAAGAAGAGGCAAATCAGTGGGTTTGAGGCGATAAAACACCACAGCTATGGTGTGACGTCAACAGCTAACTGAACTTTTTAGATTTTATAATGTCTGTATGCGTAGCTTGTTACCCCGTCTTTTAGTATATATATTTTGTCATCGAAACAGCTGAGTGATACTTTATTGATTTC
This sequence comes from Pachyseris speciosa, assembly GCA_016490735.1. Taxonomy (NCBI): domain Eukaryota; kingdom Metazoa; phylum Cnidaria; class Anthozoa; order Scleractinia; family Pachyseridae; genus Pachyseris; species Pachyseris speciosa. The sequence goes on from JAEMWC010000879.1 coordinate 305,719, forward strand.
ATAACTTCCTAATTTATGGTTTTGACTTCTTATGGTTTTCATAGTGTGATAAATTTGTTTATTTCCAAATAAAGTTTCTTTATAGTCTTGATGTTTGATGTTATTCTTAATGATATTCTTCTTAATTCCCTTAGCAGTCTTTCCGCATTGATTATTCTCTTTTATGTATGAATACATCTTAGACCGTAAGCCAATGAATTCAGAAATTGGAATACCAGCTGCTTCATCTTTGAATTTGCCGATTAGTTTTTTGTTTGTCTCATCAAAATATGGAGAATATTGTGGATAATCACTGTTATCGAATCTATTTTTATCCTTCCAGAAGTCTGAGTAGACATCTTCAGCTTCGATTTCATAGGTCAAGCTGTCTGTGTCTGTGAATAATAACTTAGCTTTCTCTCCATACTTCTTTTTGATGTAGTTATAATGAAAATCATACATTAATGTCTTGCTTAGATCCAAGATGCACATACCCACATATACCGGCCTGTTTAGGGTAAGTGTTTCTTTAATCTTATGCACAGCTACTAGATTTTCATTGAAGATCTTACAGCTAACATATGTCGGTTTAGCAGCCATTTTTAATAGTTTCTTTTCATCGGTCACTAATCTAACATCTACTCGTTTTCTGATGTTTTCCATCGTTTTTCCGAATACACTGTTGTTCATGAGTTTGAAGAAGTCTTCATCAAAAGCATTTTTTGCATTAGTTCTTTTCTGAGTGTTGAAATCAATATATTCCTTCAACCATGCGGACTGATTGAACTCTAATACTCGATGGACTTTAGTTATTTCTAAACCGAGATCTGTATAGAGTTGAAGGTTCCTATAATGGAGCACGTATTTTTCTTTGTTGCTTAATGTTGGTATCAATTTATGAACTAAGCCAGTCGATATTTTATATTTCTTCGCGATGTTTTTACAATACCCAGACAACATATTTTCAGTTACTTTAATCTTTTCCGGTCCTAGCGGGTAGTCGTTATGGAGGTTGTGTAGTTCTTCAGGATATTCCAGGTCGACTTCTAGTATTAAACCTTTATTGCTATCTTCTTTATACTTGGCTAAGTCTATCTTATCAATCTGGTTTTTAGTCATCCATTTGAAACCGCCAGTTGGTAAATATTGACTCATCGCCCAACCATACAGATTGTTCGCGTCTAGATAAATGATATACTTTGAGGGCGCCTTCTTATCGTGTGTTTTTATATATTTATTACTTGACTTTCCGTATCGATTGGCTATATATGATATACCACCACGCATACCCTTTTCAACAAATTGAAACATATCAATATCAACCATAAGCTCTAATTTAATGTCAGTCATCTTTAACATAGCATCCCACGAAAGCCCTGGAGACGTGAAATAATGACAGGGATCTAGTTTATAGTATTGCAGACAGGTCTTTCAAAAGTTTTCGAATACATCAGCTAACAGAAAGATGTCAAATTTAAGATATAAGTCATGGTACTCACCCATATTTTAAAGAGAGAATGTATTCCACACATTTTGAGCATGTTTATAATCTTCGTCTGATATATGTTCATCATTTAATATGCTGTAAAATTTTTCTTTCGGTGGTAGCTTTTCATTGAATTTATCAAAGCTATCCATGAAGTCGTATGGATAAACTCTTTTTTGATACATTAAATCAAGCTTTTTCCTTTGAATTTTTGAGAGGTATATTTTAATTATTTTTAGGTAGATTACTCACTAGTTTTTCCAAACTAGAGCTCATAAATTGGAAACTATCAATGAAGGTTAGATGATTACCAAGCATGAAAGCCATATATTTTTCCATGTTATTAGGGATTGCATTGATATTCATTTGACACTTTTCACTTTCTTTATTTGTATATGTGTGCTTTTTGACTATTTCGCCTATCTCCTGCATTATGAAATGCGAGTCATAACCTCTAAGATTATGAAATATTACTGGAATTTTATCAGTTATTTGAAAGTTTAGATTACAATCTTGGTGAGCTGATCCTCTGTATTTCCCAGTCACATGACAGTGATCTCTGACTCTAACATCAGTTTTTTTGTATTCTTTGTCACATATATGACATCTGTTAGCTTTTTGGAATTCTTCTTCATTTTCTTCCGTCATTCTTAATGGTTTGTTGAATTCTTTTTTCATAACCTTCCTGCAATATTTAACTTCCTCCAACATAGCTTCCATAAATTTATAACCAGCTTTTTCTCCTCTGGTTTACTGTATTTGTCATTATAACAACAAACAACTTTGTTGCCGTAGCCGCAGTCTGTGTGCTTCTGGTAGGCTTCTGTGTATGATTTATCATTATCAGGCAGGCATCCATACACTTTTTCTGTGATGGCTTCAAAATCTGCATATATTACAAATGGCACTGGTAGTTGTTTATGAAAATTATTGAATTTTAATATGTTATCACCTTTTGCTGGCATTTTAATTGGCTGAGTTCCATTTATTTGGATACAGTTTTCTTTGTGATCTGTTAAGACCCTTTCAGAGCTAAAACACTGCAGATAATGCATGCAAAAGTGTTTTCTTTCTTTGTGTTTTGTTTGGTTGTACATAAACTTATTGAAGTCTTTAATCAATACATAATGTTTGTTTTCATTTTCTATGATCAACAACAGATTCAAACAGTCTTCATACTTTTCTTTTGAAACATAAATTGGATATGGTTGTTTATCTTCATAATCGAAAACATTAATGTTGATCTCATTTTGCCTTTCTATTTTGTTGTACTGTTTGGTAGCGACTGGAAATTCAATTCCTGAATAATCCAAATTTTTAATATATTGCTTGTCAATTTTTTTGATTCTCTGGGGGTATTTAGCTTGAGGATTTAAATACCGGACATGGCACCATCTAAAGCATTCATTGTCCTCATTTTTCATGTTAATCAATCCCTTTACACTGTTTCTGAGTTCTTGTGGTAGTTTAATATATGAAGAGCCTCTCATTGGTTGACATTTTACCACATTAAGGTAAGATTGTCAACAGATTGAATAGTCCAACCAGATCCCTCTGAAATCCAAACTGCAATATTATTTAATATATTTTGTTTTGACACTTGTAGTGATTTAGTAATCTCTAGATTATTTATGATTGTTTAGACACACTGTTGAAATAGGCGGTCTTATGCATTATTTCCCCATATGACATTTTTCTAAATGTTACCTTTAGTGTTTCGATAAAGTTCAGTCCTTTCATTGATGTTAATACACTTGTGATATAGTTTGCAACAGCCTTTCTTGTGTTTTGTAGCTGCACAAGTGGGTCTTTGTTATTCCTAATGCTAATTTCATATGATTTGGTATAACCTTTTAGAGCTTTGTCTTTTTTCTCTATTTTGGTTCTAGGTTGTGCTACTGGTTTTTGAACTACCTTTTTGGTTCTTGGTTTAGGAACTGGTCTATCCCTAAATTCTAATGGTGGAAGAATAATATTGTCTTCATAATCTTGAACCATTGTATTTACACTCTTGCGAGGTTTAGGAATTGGCCTCTCATTTGGCTTGGTATCATCTACTACGATAATTTCAGGCTTCTTATCTTGCTTCAATAGCATTTTGATAAGCTGAGATTTTGACAATTTTTTCAAGTTAGATTTATTCATACTTATAATATCATTATATTTTTTCATACTCATAATGTATTATATAATAGTAATATCTCTTTAAAACACTATCATATCCAAAGATACTTGAAGAGATATTATGTAACCTATATTATAATGAGTAAGATTGAAATTAAGAAATGCGTTTATTCTGTTCATCCAATTTATGATCTGTATGCCTCAGACAAGGATGAAAATGGGATTAATATTGTCAAAAAAGTACAAATGAAAGGAGTTAAGCATCGCACAGGTTATATGAAATGTATGGTGAAAACATATGGTGGAAAACAACAAACATATTATGTTCATCGTTTTGTATGGGAATGCCATAATGGTATTATTCCAGAAGGAAAAGTCATCGACCATATCAACAATAACAAAGAAGATAATCGTTTGTGTAATTTACAGCTTATGACCCAACAACAGAATTGCAAGAAATCTGAAAAAGGTCGAGATTATTCATTTGTCGGTGAAAATCATAAAAATAAAAGTGCGTGAAAGCGATTAACATCACCACAAAAGAAGTATTATATTTTAACAGTATGTATGCTGTTAATCAACATCTTCAAGTGAATGCCGGTATTTTCAAAATGGATTGTGAAGGTATTAACAATTGCAGATCAGGTGTGTCAAAAAAAGACGGATGTTCATATAAATTTGAGTATGTCAAAAAAGAAGATATGCCAGACAATTATAAAAAATCAGCTAATTGTTCGAAAATGTCTGACGAAGACATAAAGAAGCATAAAATGGAAGCTATGAAAAAATGGCAAAACAAGGAATACAAATGTCCCAAATGTGACAAAATCTATAAGAATAATTACAAATTTGCACATAACAAAAGCTGCAAATAGCCAGAAACAATTTTATTTTTGGCTACCAAATTATAGCAACATAGTGTATGAGAACACTAACCTCTTATCATATATAGGTTATATTATTTTCCTCTATGTGATAAATATGATTTGCTTTCTTCCATATGTTTGGTTATTTCATAAATTAAATCTTCAAAACAATTGCTCATAATGTATTTGCATTTGTTTTTTTCATACTTCTGTTTCATATTTGTTTGTTTATCCGACACTTGGTACACATCTGTTGGACTTTTAAATTCAAGACACAAAGCATTGTATTTTCTAGTTGGATTCATTAACATCAAATCACATTGTCCAGCCATATATCCTTTGTTGTAACTTTTGATTCTCATATTCGAGCTTATTTGATTTTCACCAAGACCAGCAATCATTAAAGCATCTTCATATTTTTTTCTGATAAATGATACAATCTTGTAGTGTAAATCATTTTCATTTTCAATCAATAGCATATTATTGTTTCTGTCGTTGAACTGCTTGTAATATCCTTGTTTTCTGATTGATGGTAATACTTTTGATGTAACCCAATGTTTAAATTTTTCAGCTTCTTGTTTTTTGGATGAAAATAAAAGTGAATAAAATCACGATTCGTTTATAAAAAAACATTTGAAAGTTTTTTCAGCCGTCTCAGCACGAGGTAATTTTTTGTTACACCGTGAATTTATGATTATTTTGTGGTCTCTCAAGATTTTATCATCAGATACAACATGATCTCTGATTGCTTTTTGTGGATTTTTATATTTTAGAATATTAGCAATGTCTCTACCTCTAAACCATATATCATTTTTATCATCAAGATAACAATCTAATGATACATCTAATTCTTTATTATTATAGGAATATTTCTGCATACAAATATATCATATGTTAGATAATTTACGTTTATACCTTTTCACATGTCCTTTAAATCACCGAATGGTATCCAACTGTTAAAGTCGTCACTATATCCCTTCCACATTACTAAAGCTTGTTTCTTCTTGTAATCCCTCCAAATGACTTTATCAATACGGAAAACATTTTGTTTGGCTTGTAATAATTCAGGTTCATAAAAACTCCCTTCTATCACCTCATCATTGAGATCCTTTATTTTGTATGTTATTGGATTAGTGTATTGGATCTTATCTATTAAGAATAATTCTTCGGTCCAGTTTGGAGTATAACCTTTATCAAAAGTCGTTCTTTTGTATTTACTAATTTGAACCTTATCACCTACTTTAAATTTTGGTTTATGTTGTAATGTTTCCATTTCACCATATAAATTAAAATACACTATTCCTTCATTCTTTTTCTTTGAAGCCTCTGTGGGTGTCATCTTTATGCTTGAATGTTTTGTATTATTGTATTCTTTCACTAATTTTGGTAACATATCGAGATACATTGTATTGCCTTGAATTGTGAACTGTTTCCACATCTTGGACTTCGTTGTTCGATTCCACCTTTCAACCAGTGACTTTTCTTCATTCTCAGTGGAGTACATATGTATCTCATTTTTCTCTAGCAAGTCCTTCAAGTGTTTGTTATAGAACCTTTTACCTTTATCGACCCATAGATATTGTGGTTTTCTATCTTTGAAGATGGTTTTGAATGCTTCAGACACAGTTTCACCCTTTTTATCCTTCAGAGGAACAATCCAACCATATTTACTGAAAACATCGATAACCATCAAAAGATATTTATAACCTTTATTCCATTTGCTGAATTTTTGCATTTCAACAAGATCAGCAGTCCATATTTCATCAATTTTATTTACAATCACACGCCGTCGAGTAAAATTGCGTTTTATGGGTGTATGTAATTCATCTGCTAATTTTTCTTGCCAGTTTTCTTCACTCGACGGCTTTTTCCGTTTTTTGGAACACCAAGACCAAGTTTCTCCTTTGTTGCAATTGCATTACCAGCTAACATATGTCCCCATTGTCTATCTTTCCATGGAATGGCATCAAGAGCGGCAACCATGTTTCGGTCTGCTTTATTCTTGCATTTCCTATCATCTTTACAAATGGAGTTATCAACATCATGTTGCATGGCAACAGCATCTGTCTTACCGGTTGGCTGCTGATATATCTCAATTATTTCACCAGTTGTTGGGTTGTATTTAAGCTGCTCATTAAGAGGATTGTATGGACCAGTGTAATTATGGCCTGGCAAAGTCCAACCTGATTTTGGTTTAGGAAGCTTACCAATAGCCTTATGAATATCGACTCCCCGACCTTCAATGAGCGATGGAGTAAAAGAAGCCCATTTTTGCAGCTGCTCTGGTTTAGCATACATAATATCACCTAATAATCCAGCACCATAGCCTTTCCATTTTATCCAAGAGCCATAACTACGCGTCCCCCCTTTTTTTATATTCAGTGTATTGACGTTTATAATCAGCTACCATTTTTCGTCCTTCTTCTGCTGAAACTTCAGGTCCTTTCAAAAGATTTGGATTTGAAACAACATCCCAAAGTTTTTTGTAATCAACAAATGGAAATGGAATACCACCCCCTACTTTGTCTAACTCGGGTCTATCTGTTTTAATAATAATAATAATAATAATATATCACATTTATATTGCGCATTTTCTATGCAATATTCAAATGCGCATTACAACACTGGCCGGGGGACTTTGCCAGACTGCTTATAACGCAGTTTACAATTAATGAAGATGAGTTATGAGTGCCCCCGTAATGTAAATATCAAATTAAGACAGACACTAGGGGTGGTCACTGCCAGAGTTTTGTTGCGTCCCTAGTGGTTCTTTTACGTCCCACAGAATCAGAGAATTATGAAGAGTTGTGAGACGGGGCCTACGGTTTATCGTCCTTATCCGAGAAGACTAGAAAGTCTAACCGTTTGTAGATGTCATTACAAAGGCAGCACTTTCTCCTCAATTATTTAAAGACCCTGAGTGTTGGTCCGGCCGGGGTTCGAACCCACGACCTCCCGCACGGTAGTCCGGTGCTCTACCACTGAGCTAACCGGTCGGCGGCTAAACGAATAACGTTATAACGAATGTTAGGACGCACTTTAGTTGAGAGTTGATTTAAAACCTCTGTGCCAACTTTTTGTAAAACGAGTGTTGCCTTATTTATGCTATAATCAATCACACGTCTTTGAATTTTAGGGTCCCTCATCATTTCTGAAATCCCATATCTTCCATTTCAACCCCCTTTTTTGCTAAGAAAGGAACTCCATGATGAAGAAAACCTTCGAGAGCCATATCTGCGGCTGAATCTAGTATGCCCGCCCCTTCAGACGGGCCAGTTAGTTTCCCTTATTATTTTTTACGAATTTAGTCTTTGTGATTCAACATTCAGCACAAACGCATTTTTGCATCAATCGATTATTTTTTGTCTTTTCAAACCGTTCACAATCAGTGACTTTTCTCTGTTTGATACAATAAGATTTTACCATTATATAAGTGAGTTAGATATTTTTGAAGTAGTTTATGATGAATCTGTGATTGACACTCGCATCTGTTGAACTGAATTTGGAATTATGTATTGTATTTAGAATTGATCTGCCTTTCTGTCTCGAGAGAAGATAGTACAAACACCAATATCCACATAACATAGAATCACGCTCTTGTATTTCATCTCCTGAGTATTCAAGTTGTTTTCTACTTGTAGCCATAAATTTTTGAACTTCTGTTGGCATCATCAGTCCGAAAGAGTCGAAGTATTCACAGTATTCGTCGATATTCCGATAACATGCCAATAAGTGCCAGGTCCAACCCGGCTGTCAAGATTGACTATTCCACATTCTTTGTTTTTGATTTGTGTCGGCAAAGCATCCCGACTGAAGACTCCTCTAAAATGTTTTATGTCTAGTTGTTTTACCCAATCCAATAAATCAAAGTTGGATAATGGTTTGTTAATGAACTTTAGAGTATTGTCCCTAATATAGGGATTAAAATGAAGGGACTGTTTTTGCCTAACAAAAGTCCTTTTTCTTTCTTTTTTTTTTCATTCCAAAACCAATTGGATCCCATGTACCTACAACAGGTGGTGATTGCCAATGAGCTCCTCCATCTTTTTTCACAATCATGGCATCTGGAACATGGACAGGCTATGATCGTCTCGGACGACTTCTTTCAACATGTAAACCTTTTCCCGTCAAAGCCTTCAGAAGCAGGGGAATTCCAATACTCGCCAATATTGTTCCAAAACCGACACCAATCTGTGTTTGTGTTGGATTGATAATAAGTTGTCCACCGGACTGCATCGCATTGACAATATCCTTTTTCTGTTTTTTAGTCAACATACTTTTATAAGCTATCAACTGATCGATCTTGCTTTGAGGTATAAGAAAACCTCCCCTTTGATCCCTTCCAAACAGTTTTTTAATTCCCAAGCTTCTAAGTGCTGAAAGAGCACCTGTTGCCAATGCTGGAGCTGCTTTTGATAATGCCGTTGTTGCATATGGTAAAAGACTAGTCCAAAGAGAACCACCATGCACTACAGCTTTTCTGATTTGTGTTTTCGATATCTTGATGTCTGATCCTTTATTCATTTTTTTTATTTAATCAGTTTATTGATTTGTGTCTTCGTCAACATAAGTTGATCATTACCGGATAATTCCTTATTTGATAATCTAATTGTTACAGCTAAATTTGTTCTGAATGCTTTTGCAAGCTTTTCTTTCTGATTTGAAGAAAGTGTTACTCCATGGGGATGATAAGTAGTCATATATAATATAATTAGATTAAATTGTATTAGATTTAAGAATTATTTCACATCGATCTCAGGATTAATTTTCCATCAGTCTTTCTCATCTCAGCATCCTGTTCATAAAGAACTAATGCGTACACACTATAGTCTGCGTTTGTTCCATTACTCAAAGTGTATTTGAAAGTTAGTTTTGTCATCCCATCCCGAATATCCTGTTTCTGTTTTGTAAGATCGAAGTAAATGAAAGGGAATATGGAGCCGAAGTTACCCCTATTTACTAATGTGTCGTCACTAAAATCATTGACGCCTTGGACATACTTCAAAACATCTCTGAATACCCTTGATGGTTCAGTTGATGGTTTATAGTGAACCTCTGGGTAATCAATTTCATTGCCTACCTCAAGATGACAACTCGTCATTGTTCGGTTATTTGCAACTGAAAATGTGTTATACAAGAATTTATTAGCTGTCATTTGCGTCGTTGATTATGAAAACAAATACATGCCTCGGTTTGTTTATTCCTGTTGAAATACGGAAATTTGCTGTCTGTTGTCTCGTTGAGTTACCCCTCTCAACCATTTCTCTCAAGTAAGTCCACTTTCTCGTGTCAAGATATTTACTTAAGTATAATGACTTTCCATCTGCATTGAAAATAATACGAGGGACAATTAACTGAAATTTGGTTAGTACTACACGACAATTATCATCAGCCTGCCAAATTAAATTTGCATTACTTTCAAGTGTTAGGTTCAACTCTATTTTCGAGTTAGGTAGAAGTTCTCCGTAAAGGCTCTTGAAAAATCCGTATCTGTTCAATGGTATTTCTGCATTTACAGTACCATTTGCACCATTCAACAACAGTTTACGAGATGCAAATCCTTTGTTATAATTAGCTTGAGCCACTCTATCTTCAACATGTCTGTTAGTGTCAAGATAAAAAAATCATTTTTCCCTTGAGAGGAAGCATAACCTTTGGAATACTGAAGCAAGTTTTTGATGTTTGTCGCTTGGTTAGCATCTCTACATTCGTAAACATCAACACCATTCATTTTCACATTTATGTTTTTTTTTCATTTTCACATTTATGTTTTTTATGTTATTGATGAGAGAGAGAGAGAGAGAGAGAGAGAGAGGAATTTACCATACCGTTTCGATCGTTAGCAGCAATGAAAATGAAATCAACTTTTAAACGAGCATTGAACCAATCGAATGGTGTAGTTTCTCCACTGTTGTCAACAACGAAACGATAACCAGTTTTCTTCTGATGAGCATTGTTTGCAACTGCAGAAATCAACGCCGTCTCGAGTTCAAAGACAATATCTTCATATCGTTCAATATATTTTGATTCTAGATAGTTTGTCATATACAATTAGTTTAGATAAAAGTGAGATTTATTTTTTAATCTTCCACCTGAGAGAAGCTGACTGAGTCTTTCATTCACTTCGTAATCAGTTAATGTGTTGTCTTTCATTTTGCGTTAATGTTTTTTTAGGTTTTGTCTTTCTTTTGCTTAAAAGTTCAATTATTTTGTCACCAGCTTTTTTGCCAGGATAATCACCAATTGTTGAAGCTGTTTTTTTTTCCAACTGTTTTGATAATGTCCGTCAGACCTTCACCACGTTGTTCCAAATCTTTCTCACTATATTTCTTATACTCAAATCGTTTCATATACTATTTGGTTTTATAATTCCGTCACCAATCTATGCCGTTCAAATGAACTGGAGCTCCAGAAGAATCGGTGACATAAAAGTGTATTGAACTAATTGTATGGGTTGAAACTGGATTATATGAAAGAAAACGAGGTTTGTAAGTGAAGGGTAAAGATCTGACTACGAATCTCTTTGTCTTATTGCTTGGTGCGGGCTGGAGCCGTGGGCATGGTATTTGAAGATCGTATGCTTGAGTGGATGTGTGTGTGTGCGTACGAGTGTGTCAAGTGTGCGTGTGTAAGTTTTTTAAGTATATCTAAGTATATATGTTATTTCTTGATTTATGTATTTATTTTTGTAAATTGATGTATATAATAATTAAAGACAATTCTCTCAAAAACAAAACAAAAAACAAAAAAAAAAAAAGATCTGACTAGATTGCTAACTGGAATAGCAGCAATAGTACTTGTGCTATTCCCGTCAACGATAAATAGACCATAAATAGACCCTCCAAGTAACTGGAGTCGTGAAAGCAAGTCTCCCACATTATTATAATAAACAACACCAGCTCCAATTTTCATTCCTTCACCGAGAGTATTCGAGCCTTCTTCAATAATATCAATTCTTTTTCGATACTTTTGTAATGCTTTGATTTCCTGTGTCAATTCATATACTTCTTCTTTATTTTCATTCTTCATTTTATTATTTTTCGATAGTCTACCTTTTTTAATTCCGAGATTTCTAGTTAACTTACCAATATTTGCAATATAGTCGTTGAGATCGATAGTTCCATTCACTTGTAAATATAAAAGTTGAGATGGGGGTAATAGTTTGTATTTTGTTAATGTTTGCATCTCATCCAGTGTGAAACCTTTATCAATATTTGACTTATAAGGTGATTTCTTTTTCTGTTCATCATCAATAGCAGACATCATTTTTGGTTTGTAGTCTATTGGTAATTTTGTTGTTTTCATTTGTTCCCCCGAAGGTAATGTATTCAAAAGCATAAGATCTTCAAAACCGGATTTCAATGCTTTTTGATTTTGTTTCAACTGTTCAATAACTTCATCCTGTTTTTTGTCGACACTTTCTTTCACACTCTTTTGAACATCTATAGAAGGTTTTAATAAATAATTCCATCATATTTCATCATATGCATCCTGTTTTCTGTTTTCATAAGTCTTGATAACCTCACGAACTTCTCTCGTCTTATTTCCAGCTTCAATACCACTTTGAAGAACCCTTTTCATTCGCTCTATATCCATAAAATTAGGTTAGATAAAAGATAGAATCGCGATAAAAACGTTTTTAATCCAACCTAATCATATATGGAAATACCTAACTATGATAGCGGCGAGAAATCAAATAATTGTTTCAAACAATTGTATCCGTATATGCCGAAAGATATTTTCAGGATGCTTCTCGCAGGAAATTCTGGCTCTGGAAAAACTAACCTGTTGAGCCATATTTTACTAAAACCATTGGTCTATTACGATCAAGTCCATTTATATGCTAAAAATCTCGATCAAGACAAATACCAGACATTGATGAAAGAAATGGATGGGATAAGCAAACAAGTCGGTTACCCCGTTTTAATATGGAGTCAAGATGAGATTTTACCAGTTGAACAACTGCAAAACACAGATATACAGAGATTGGTTATATTTGATGATTTTGTGTGTGAAAAAAAGCAGAAACCTCTCATAGATTATTTCATTCAAGGGCGCCATAAAAATGCCTCTGTGATATACCTTACTCAAAGCTTTTACGGCTGTCCAAAATCAATCAGAATTAATTGTAGCCACTTCTGTCTATACGACTTCCCATCATCAAGAGAAAGAAACTTGATTTCCCAAGAACTTGGAATTGAAAAGCAAAAGTATATTGAAGCAACTAAAAAACCGTATTCTTTTTACTATGTCGACAAGCCAATGAAAACGGTGAAGAGAAACTTTTATGGTAATATCTAATCTAATATTATATGGGTATATTCAACTTTTTACCAAATCAGGATCACATCAGTCATAAAGGAATGGGTAAAAGAGGTCCAAAAGGAGCTGATGGAGTTGGTTTCAAATTAACTGATGATGGGAAAAATTGCGATATCAAAAAAAAAAAACGTTTGACGAACGTAGGAATACCAGAATCTAGCCAGGATGCTACTACAAAAGAATACGTAGATCATAATATAACGGGTGGTGAGCATTCGGCCTTTGTTAAGAAAGATGGAGGTACAATAACAGGAAACCTGGACATGGGGGAAAACCTTATCACCAGAATGGGTTACCCCAAGGACATCCTTGACGCTACAAATAAAAGCTACGTTGACTCTGAAATTGCAAGCTGTTTGAAACGGGCCGGAACCGACCCGGCGCTTGGTGATCTGGACATGGCCGGGTACGCCATCGAAGATTTGAAAGACGCTGATAACAGTACGCCAGCTGAAAACGCCGTCAACAAAAAATACGTAGACCAAAATTTGCGAACCAAACTCGATACGATTGCTCAAAAAGACCTGAACATGAACAACAATGCCATTACAGATCTCGCTCCACCTTTAAATTTAGACGACGCGACGACAAAAAGATATACTGACGAGTATTTTCTTCGACGAGACGGTTCGACTGTGATGTATGGTGATTTGTCAATGGGGGGAAAAAGTGACAAATGTGGCGGATGTGATAAATGAGGGTGATGTGGTGAATTTCAGAGTTTTGAATCGAGCTTCACAAACCATCAGAGCGGCGGCCTTATTGTTGAACGGAACAAACGCGATGGCGGCAGACTTGAAACTTGGGGGAACAAAATTGTTGATTTGGCTCAACCTTCAGTGAAAACAGATGCAGTGACAAAAGATTATGCTGACAGCAGTCACATTTCATCCGCTTCTCATCCAAAGAATGTTTTCAAATATTTGATGAATGACCTTTATGAAACAAGCGCTGAATACGGTCTTACTGTCAAAAGTTACACTAATTTATCTCGTTCACCACACATAATTTCGAAAAAAGTCATTGATATAGACTTGAATAAAGAAGCTAACCATACCTATCGAGCAAGAATTGGGTTCAATATGTATACAATAAATAATGGAAAATACACCTTTATCATAGAATGGCTCTTTCCTGATTATGAAGGAATGAATCTGAGTAGTGTAACATTCCGTGCATCAGGTGGAATTACAATTCACAGAACAGTAGAGAGAAAGTTTGATAACAAAAATGAAGATCATTCGAGATATTTATTATGGATAGAAAAACCGACATCAAGTTCACCACCCGAATATTTATATTGTACAATACACATTAATGCTAACTCAACTTATCCCAATAAATACAACGTTCCTTGTGTCGTATATGGTATTGATAGTGAAGCTGTAGATGTTCCATCAAGTGTTTACGACTTTGTTGAAGCTTATAAAATTGTAAGTGGAAAAATGCAATTGCAAACCGATTTAGATTTAAATGGTAAATCTGTAAATGACGGAATTAAATTATTTGATGGTTCTAATGGCGAACTTACTTTAAGAACAACTTTAAATACTGACGGAAATAAAATAGTAGGAAAAAATGGAGGCGGTCTTGAAATCGATAATTATAATTTAAAAATATATTCTACTTTGGATTTAAATCAGAACAGTATTATTAATGGTGGTTTAAATTTGTTCCGTTCAAGCGTAACCGGAATGATTATGGAGACCGCACTTGATCTAGGCGGTTTCTCAATTTATAATCCAAAATTAGGTAATGACCTTGACCTTAATGGTTTTCGTATAAAAAAAATATATTATATATTAGCGCATTTTGTGAAGGCTCTAGTGGCCACAATGAAAATATTTTAAAAACGGTATTATTGAACGGTAGTAAGTATTTTATAGTTTTGGATGGATATCATATTAAGAATATGTATTTAATCCAATCTACAAGACCGGGTATGATTTATATAAAGAATAAACGAGAAAATGCCCAGCCAGTTACTTTTCCTGAAACGATTTATACATATAGGATACCTTCTTTATCAAAAGCAATAAGAACAGTAAATGTAAACAAAAATTTGAATAGAGGATATATGATCATTGATTATTCTCATCCAAATACAAATGCGTTTGATATCGCGATAAAATTAGAGATAGTGATAAATTAATCTAAATCAATATTATATGGGTATTTTAACCACACATCTGAACATGATCGCACCAGTAATGTTAAAGGTTCAAAGGGAGCTGATGGATCTTCTGTTTGGTGTAATGGAAAAAACTGGCCAATTTTGAAGCAAGAACATCGTCGGGTCCCAATCAAATGACATTTGGAGATTTGGATCCTAATGGTTTAGCAGGATTAAACGGTTCTATTATTTTATTTGGTTTATATCGAGGTAAAACAATTTCAGAGGCTGATATCAAACTTCATCATCATGTATTTTGCAACAACTGGTATAAAATAGACCATGATCCAATAACGTTGGTTTGAAATAGTATAAATATCTAATATATGATACGAGATATGATCAAATACGTGAGATGTCATTTTGATGAAACCAAACAACAACATATCTATGTCAATGATGTAATTTTGAAATCAGCTTTAGTGTACCAATATTTGTATTTCAAACATTTCAAAAAAATAATTTCAATTAACAATATTTTGTACTTACACAATGAAATAGGACTTATTGGTCCTGGAAATGGATGTATTACACGCTTCTTAGAACATACACTTGGTTGGGTTAATATATTACACTCACATAGTATTCTTCATGGTGCTTTTGGAAGATTCTATGATCGTTATTCATTAGACAGAGGGTATTGTTATGCCATAACAGAGAATGCAACATCGAAACTAATGAAAAAATCTGCATTGTGTGGTCAGATTTCTGGAGTACTTTATTGTATTTGCAAAAGAATTATTATATAAACGATATATATGACAAACCGTCGTATAAGCATATTTGGCTGGAACCATGTTTCAGCCAAACTTTCAAAAGAACAAGTTAACGAATTAAAGTCTTATTATAAAACGTATCACAGAAAATGTTGGGCATACAAACAAGCAATAAAGAGATTCAAAAAAATGGAAAATAGCAGGAAATTCGCTTTCTGTTATTTTCGCTTCTGGAGGTTTAGCTTCTTCCATTGCTTCAGGTGGTATTAGTTTGGTTGCTATATCGACAGGTGCACTTTTGATTCAAGGTTGGATGAAACACAAAAATCTGGATGTTAAAATTCAACAATGTGTTTACGCTTTTCAGACATATCAACATTTGCTAAACTCCATCAAGAATATGTTAAGAAGTGGAGAATATGATTTAAATCATATGCAGATAACAATGACTAATACAGACGATTTTAGAACAGACAACAGCCCAATAATAGACAGTCAAGTTTTTATTAAAATATGATAAACTTTTCACAACTGAAGAATCAAATTAATTTAGTCTCCGATCAGTGATAATATTTTTTGCCAATACTGTTCATATTCAACTAATGTTTTTTTGGATTTAGTGATTATGATATCACCTCCAATATCCAATTTCATCATTGTGAATATTTTTTTTAGAATAAAATTAATTTTCACTATTCTTTTCCGATTTTCTTTCAATTGTAGTAATACATTGTCTATCTCATCAAAAACCTTTATTATCTTATCCTTGTTTATGAAAGTCAATTGTCTTCCATTGGTGAATAATTGTTAATTATCACGTTTTTCCCTTTCTGAGCCGTATTTTAACTTTTCCGGGTTTGATAGGCAGCAAAGTTGACAGTACCCCTTGTAATATAATATTGCAATTTCTGAGTGCATTAGGAAAAGAGTTCAAAATAAACACCTTATTATGAACGAAATAGAGAGCAATTTATCGACTATGTCTCAAAACACGCGAACATTTTTCACGCAAAATTGGAGGAAAACCTGATCTAACCAACCGATGTCGTTTATCCGCATAACATTTCTATGCTCCTTTTAGCCTAAATTCTAAAGATTCCCTAAGAAAAAAGGAGAAGACCAAGAGCTATTCAAAACCAGCAAACGGAAGAAGGCGAATAAAAGGGGACACTTAGGCATAAAGATGGTTAAATTCCATGGAAGATTTGTCAAATTCCCGTTGATCCAAGGCTCAAACTCTTACCAGTCAATATTAAGAAATTTGTGTTTTAATTCTCTCCCAGTTCTCGTAAGAGCATACGAGCGCACGTTAATATTCAAAGAACCGATCCCCGATAAAGCACTTCCAGGGCACGTGATAAAGGCTGAGCAAGTGCTGAATGAAGGGAGCTGCCGAGTGAAGTGTTATTTGGACCCTAACTGTGTGTCTATCAATGTGGGACCTGCCAGGGAAGGACAACTCGCGTGTGAGTTAAACAATCAAACCGATGACAATCCCTCAAAGATTCCCATGGAAGAAAAACATGGCTTCACTCACTACAGTGTGGAGGTAAATGACTAGCAAGGGTTAAGGAAGGGGCGGGTTGACGTAACTAATTAGGATTCATTATAGACAATCTACGCCACCTGTGACCATTATGACGGGTAAACAAACGCTTGGGAAATATTAAACAGCGTTTATATCAGTAGGGATTCCGATTTCAAATAACTTGTAAAAACCTTGAATGTAGAAAAAATTTCCCGCGGGAAAAATTACAAACAAATGTATGGGTAAATGTTAGGGCAGGTAGAAACCTCAGATTTTGACATTAAAATCCTTTGGCTAGTAACCCATTACCAGCAGCATACAACTCACATACTAAGCCGCACTTTTAAGGACGGCAACGGGGACGGGAGCGTCACAAAACAATAGTTTTAATAAGCGAAAACAAAGGCTCTGTACGTGCAGATACTTGTGGCACGTGCATCGACTTGTTATTGGTCATTGAACTCCTGCGGGAGTCTGATTTTGCCGGGAAATTCAATCTAAAAATAAATTGGTCTGTGAAAACGCCGTGACATGATTATAGGGCAGTTGTACGCTCCTGGTGATGGGCTCCTGCTAGTAACTTAAATCTGCAGTTCTTAAATTTTATTTCCGAAGCGTTTGCCTACCCGTCAATATGGCGTCTTAAACCGTGAAAAGGTCTATTTTTGAAACTTAAAAGTATAGTTTCGAATTGACGTGGAAATTAAACATTACCAACAACAATTCTTGTGGAATTTCTTAAGTTTATCGAAGACACAAATTAGAAAGCCATGAATTTTTTATGGAAAATTATGAGCAAGTTCATTTGAAAGTTATCAACCACCGTAAAAGCTCTATTAAGCCCCCGTCTCTATTAACCCCCCCCCCTCTCTAATTAGCTCCACGTTTGGAAGTCGGTTTTTGTAATAAGCCCCCTCTCTAATAAGCCCCCCTCCCCCCCCCCCCTTTTGGGACATGAGATTTTGTAATTAGTCCCTCCTATTCCCTCGAAATCCACTTCATGCGGCCCAGTTGGTTTGCTGTAAACAAATGTACACTCAAACACATAATACTGTTTCCTGATCTGTGTAAATACTAAAGTTTCACTGCAGTTGTTTGAGTTATGTACAAAAACTATTTTAAAACAAAAACGCCTTGTTTAAGATTTGAAATAAGCCCCCTCTCTATTAAGTCAACCTCTGTAATAACCCTCCCATTAATGAGGCCTGAAATTGAATAAGGCCCCCCCCCCCCGGGGGGTGGGGTTAATAGAGGTTTTACGGTATTTTTTGTGTGGTGAATTTCTTTCTTTTTAGAGGGATTTCCCTAGAAATCCTCAAGATTTAGTTTAAATGCTGTTATGGAAAGTTGGCACAAAACGAAATTGTAAGTAGTTTTATTTCTTGGAAATACTGGATTCCCTGTGACTTTTTATTAACCACGACGTAGTTTTTATTGACTATCTACTGAAGACAAACCTTTTCTGATAACGCCAACGATGAGGCCAAAAATTCAATTGATTTCTGAACTAAAATCTTTTCAGATAAGTATTTTGTTTTTTCTAAATGGGGAACTCTTGCGCAAACCTGATGGCTAGCCAAAAACGAAATCCCCTGACTTGTTTTGAGGGAAATTATACAAGGGTGTTCTGAATTAAAATTACTTGCATTTTCCTAGCTTGAACTTGCGAAAACAGTTCATAAAAGACAGAAAAACAATTCATCGGAGAGAAAGTTATTGCCAAAGGTCTGGATAGCAGCAGACATTACAATTTTAAGAAAAGGCAAAACATGTTTTTATTTTAAAAGACAAGTTTCGACACAGTTCTTCTGTTATCTTCAGTTGAAATTATCACAAAGTACAAAGTTGAATTTATAATGCTACACAAAATGCTAATTAGCCACAAAATCGAATCTTCAGACTGATCATTGTCATTGGTTGAATGCCGAATTCGAGTTTGTGCATGTACTCAGTTTCCCTATCAGAGGACTGCTTTTAGCTGCAGCTACGGGTTTCGACGTGGGACTCACAGGAAATCAACCTCGACATGAAGCTGGCCATTGGTTAAATTAGAATCATGTGCTTCAACAGAGTAGCTCAAGGTACGTGAACGGTATTACTTAAGTGCGTGACAATACGACATTCACTCTCGAATTCCTACGATCGCTTTTCAGAACTTTTGCCTCGCTAACCCATGCCGTGGAATGAATGCTCTTTGTCAAGTAGGCTTTGGTGCTTCCGGTTACAGATGTGCTTGTAATGCTGACATACCCCAGGTAATTAAGGTAGTCGTAGAGAGGTGTTCAATTGTCCAAACTTCAGCTGTCTCTTCGGTTACTCGTCACTCCCCAAAGTGACCAAATTTGCTTTCAGATATCTGTTAATATGGCTTCCCTTTTCACATGCCGTAGATTTCAACCGCGGTTTAAAACAATTCACAACTTACAATGAATGAATTTCAACTTTTCTGGACTTAATACTAGTGATATAGGGTCCTCATTAATTCTTTCGTTGAGTGAAAAAAGGCTTAAATCTGTGGTGGCAAAAGGATTTCAATGTATATGAAATATCTTATTAACGATGTGCTATGTTATCCAGTTAGCTTGCTGAAGAAATCGAAAATAACTTAATACCAATACAGAGTGGAACAATTTAAATTAATTTTATTAAATATCTGAAATATGAGAAGCTTTATGCCAGCGATAGCAAATCGGAAGTAACTGTTCCCACGAAAAGCTCCAAGCAAACAAATCTTCCTATCCATATCTCTGTAAAATTTTAACCTAATACCAGTCTTGTCGGGAAGTTCACCGACATACTGAACAACGATGTCTTGTGAGTGGGATTCTCGGTGGGATTTGCGGCGCAGACGAAAGGCACAGCTCCTCAACTTCCGTCACACCACTCACGCGGTGGAACAAGGATATAAACAGACCACAAAAACGTCTTTGAAATGTTCCGGAGTTGAAGTAGCGGTACAATTGATTTTGGCGCCTGTTGTGGGTGTTTTCAGAACCCCACGAATTCATTGGCGATGACTATCTGTCCGGCTCATCATGCCAGGTTAGGCATAGGTTTGGCGAAGGACGAGTAATTTTTGCACTACCCGGAAGTTGTTTCAGGGTCACTGCAACGAGCTAAGGAAAGTGTCCACACTGGAAGAAAAGAATACATTTATTCCAATCCATGAAGATGTTAGAACTTTCAAAACAGCTCTTCCCCGTAGGCTTAGGTAAGTAACCAGTTGTTTGATGTCCTACCAAACAGAAACTGCCTCCAATGAATCTTTAGTATTTTCTTCATTCTGATGACACGATAAACCATTTCCGAAAGACGGAAAGAAAGTGAAAATAATTTCGGTAGATTCATAACAGTAGATTGATAACAACTTTTATTTCACGACTCCCATGTTTTATGGATTGCCGTTGTAGTATACCGGTCTGTTTAAAAGCTCTTTCAGAATGTCGTAAACAGAAAAAAAGGAGGGTCTAAACACAATACCCCCACCCCCCCACCCCCCTCATCTTCTCATTTTAAAATGTACTACTGAGACTGTGAGATTACAGCTGAAGTTTCGATTATCGTCCATACCTTGAACGAGTAAACCTGGTGAGAATACGCACTTTACTGAAACTGCTTGCTTTAAAATATTAAGTTGGACTTTGACCCCGGGATTTATTTTCCCTGACGATGCATGTGAATCGTTTGGCGGAAATTATTCCACGGGTGTCCATTTCCATTCCCTTACGTAGCTGGTTCTTCGTATCTTCAAAACAAAGGCTAGCCGCCGGCGAGCGGAAGTGGCCGTTCAGTTGAGCAGACGTTCGTGTGAAAGGAACGCATGACAAGCCCAAAGAGCGCTTGCGGCTCGGGGTTAAAATTTTGGTTAATTTAAAGCTTAAAGTGCATATGACGCGAAATTTTTCATTAGGTTGTTCGAGGTTAGGTTGCTGAGTTATTCAAGGCTTTTCATTTATGCAAATTAGAGGACTTGTGACGTCACAAGGTGGACACAAAATGAAGTAAAATCACAAAATATGGAATATCTGTGCAAATACTGAGTCTACAGGGTTGAAAATTTCCAGGGTTGATGTCCTGCCAGAACTACATATTGTGATAGTGGTGATGATGTCACTATAGCAAGATACTCGTCACCAGATCTCTACGTTTCCAAAGGATAAAATCAGAGTTTCCTATGGCGTTTCGTTGCGGACAAAAATACCCCAACAAAAAGAAGTGACTTTCTTGGAGAAATAAACAGTGAGATTAAAAAAATGAGGTCGATTAAATGGAATTTTACTTTAAAAAAATAATAATGGTCCACGATTAAAGAAAAAAAAGTAGTTGTAAGTCTAGCCGAGTTTCGAAAAAATATGGCTGACGCAAAAATGCAGTCAACCGGAAAAATTAACATCGAAAAAAAAAAAACTAGTCGAGAGGAAGCGGAAACTGATTTGCACCTCAAGCGGATATAACGACCATATCCTTATATGGTATTACAGGAAGTGATGTGCTTTGCATACGGGATTGCTAGAATTCTTCGCGCGGGAATTCCTCAAAGCAGCAAGCATGGCCGGTAACCAATCTGCTAGTTCGACTGTTCAAGAAATTGTTAATGCGGTGATTAGCAACTTGAACCGCTTACCTCAGCACGAAAATGCGCTTAATACCTCAGCAGCAAATACCAACGGTAACCCGGTATCAGTGACTTCAGAACTAAACCTGGCTTTCCGAATACCTCGGACATCAACATCAACAAGTGCGAACGTGCAAGCAATGCCGTCGACAGTGGCATCTATAAGAGCTGTTGCGAGTAACTTTTCAGCCACTTCCAATTACGGAAGGACCGGAAGAGATTCCGAAAGACGAGGGAGATCACGGTCCCACAATGGGCGTTTTCAGCCATACCGCCCCCGCGGAAACCAAAGATCAACACGCGATGTGGCTGAACCAAGTGTGTTTTACAAAGACGTCTGTCTTCTCGGTTGTCCTGAATGGGAAAAGGTTCCGCGTGGAGAATTAAAGGCAGATTTGATCCGGAAAAACCTCTACATTGATGCGTGGCCAGTGATTAAAGATTGGAGTGAGGCAACTTTGAGGCGGGAGATAAATAATCTTTTTGGATGTGTCCTGAAAAACTTAAGTGGCAATAATGTGAGGTGAGCTAAGTTATGAGTAGCGTCAAGACTTGAATAAAAAATAAAAAGTGCGTTTGAAGTTGATTGCGTAAAGAAAAGGAAAGATGTTACTGGTAATTTAAATTTGTGGCTTATGAAGGTTCGAAAATACAGCCCGCGCGCAACAAAAATGGCGCCAAGTATTTCGTTTTCTTGTCACTAACGCTTACTTAACGCTGATTGGTTAAGAGAGATGACCCTTAACCGATTGGAGCCCGTGCCGGCCACAAACGGCCGAATCTTCGCGTTCCTTCCCTGCCTCCCCCAGAGAGGATTTTTTTGTCTCCTTGGGTTCTAATCGTCTCCTCATTGTCTTCAGGATAGATAAACCAATCAGAACCCACCAACTGCGCATATATTTAACAGTCTTAGGGAGTAGTAGACAGAAAGGTTTTAGTCACCCGCAAGGAAGATCAAATTTCAGATAAAAATGGCCACCGCTCCTTCCCCGTGTGAATTTTCAAGATAGCTGTGTGCCGTTCTCAGAAAGGAAATACAGCTTTTAAACTGTATTTGAAAACAAAAAGTTCTAAGGAAGACTCGACAGCTTAAACAGTGGAAACCAGTCAGTTCATAGCGAAGAAATCCCTGTTCGAGGACGGATTGTCTTTTGAGCAGGGAGGGAACACATGTTCCTTCGCGGATGACAACAAATCTTGGCAAAAATTTTTGGCTTTCTCCGAACTGTTTCTGCACTTCTGGAATCCACCTTCCTTCCTAAGGGGTCAGACCTCAGGGCAGAGCCTCCCCGTATAAAATTTTATCAGCACACCCATGCCATCCAATTCCAACAGTACACAAGGAAGTGTGGGTGAATATGTTTTTTAAATGAATTGTAACCTTTAAGTTTTGTTTTATTTAGCTTTGAGTTTGTCAGGAGCATTGGTTCCAACATTTTACCCATAAAGCTGCAGGCTGGCCAGGAACTGAATGCAAAAGTACTAAGGCACATTACAGGAACAAGTCCAATATATGTTAGAGCATTGGAGGAAATCAATGGCAGAGAGGAGGTGAGAAATAATGAAAATAATAATGAGTAATAAAAAAATTATATTTAACAGACTGCACATTCCCAGGGTTGTAACAGTAACTCTGCAGTGAAACAAAACTCAGAGACAACTCTAAAAGTGAGTTGGCATATAAAATTTCTGCAAAATATGAACCCTTCAAAATCACCAAATTAACTTGATGAAAACAATTTTCATGTAATAAGGTAGTGTCAAATGGGGATTTTTTTTTATGTTTATGATTATAATGTTCTGTTACAGCTTGAAGTGGATTCTGATGCAGACCTTAATTGTGACATAAGACAATTTGTGGTACCCACATGTGGCAGAGATTCAACACCTTCAGCTACTGTAGTTGGTAACCTAGAAAGCAGTTCCTCTGTTACTGATATTCATCAAAGGGAAAGCACCCCTCCTACTGAACAGCCATTAAACAGTACCATGCTCAAGCATCAACTGGAAGCCATGTTTCCTCAGGCTTCACAAGAAGTTATAATGCAAGCTGTTTCCACTTCCCAGAGTGTGGCTGAGGCTATTGACAAGCTGTTACAATCCACCTCTGGATCAGTGAGGGTGAATGGTAAGGATAAATACTTATATTGCATCAGAAACAAACCAGTTGGAATAAACCAGTTGGTATGACATCAGAACTATAAGTACATGTAAAAACGAGTGACGACCAACAACATAAATGGATGCTGAAACCTTTTATTCTCATATTTACAACAACAAAAAAAGAGGCATGTAATTAAACAATTAAAGACATCATTAGGGCAAAAATTTGAGACTTTTCATATATGTTTCATAATGCCCATTTAATTTTATTCCATAATGTCTTAAGTTACACATTATACTTAACACATCGATCAATTTGCAGATCATCGAGCAGATGGTGCAGAAAATGCTTCACTTATCAGTGCAGTGCCAGGTACAAGTAATAATAATTTTGATTACTTTTATTTAAGAACTTAATTACACTAGAAAGCTAATCAATCAAAATGATTTTAAAAATTAAGGATGCACTCCGGTAGTTTCATCAGATGATCAGCTTAAATTCAATCAGGTGATTTTCCTCACCTATGACAATGGAATAGTTAACATGACTTAATTAATTTTGTGAATCCTGGAGGCATTAGTTACCAAAGCCAAACAAATTGACTTGAATGTTCTCATAACTATTGACATTATTCACCTTAACAGCAGCCTCTGCCATTTGCCAAAATTACAAAAACTAAACAATCCCTCTTTCTACTTTTCTGTAATGTAGCAACCAGTGAGACAACCTTCAGCGTTGCAGAAAGTTACCCACTTAGTATGCCACATCTGGACCCATATGATGCACTAAAGGTGCATAAATCTAAAGTTGTCATTCCATGTAACCAGGACATCTCTGTTGATCGTCAGTCTGGTATTGTGCTAAGAGACCTGTTCAAAAAGCTGAAGCGAGGGATGTTGGATACGAGAAAGGTTCCGGATGTAACTTTTGTGAGAGAAGAAGGGATTGATGCTGAAGGGCTAACAAAGGAATTCTTCAGCCTCGTCATGAATACGCTGGCTGGTGGCACGGGGGCTTATGTGCTGTTTGAAGGAGAAACTGATCACCTGGTTCCAGTTAACAGTGAAGAATTTTATCAAAGTGGCTTTTTCAAGTATGCTGGCCAGCTTATCGGCATGTCAGTACTCCACAGCAATGTTGGTCTTGTCGGGCTATCAAGAGCTCTTACCACTTACATGGTAACAGAGGATCTCGGGTTGGCAAGCTGTCATATGTCAGTGAAAGACATTCCTGATTACTACACACAACAGGCTGTGGCAGAGGTATGGAAATGTGTTCTAATGATTAAAACTCAATGAGTAATCAATGATTGATTGAACCCCCAAACATTTGTGGGCCATTGATTAGTTTTGTTTGGACTTGCGTATTGACATTTCTTATCAATTCTTAGGACGTTGTTGGGGGGTTGGGGTGTTAAGTGAGCTGCTGAACTATGTCTGGAACAAACCAGGGTGGAAGTTAAGTTTTTTTGTGCTCCACCCACACTGGCTAAAGCTGACATATTCTTAACTGTTATTGATGATCTTGAAACATTTTTTTCCAAGAAGGATCCTCACTTTGGTTAAGTTTGTATGAATAAAAAACAGACCCACTTATCAGAGCATTTATATAAAATATATATGATATATTATGTGAACTGCAGATGAAATGTGAGTGAAATTATCATCCTTGCAGTTATTTTGTCAACTTACTGTAAGCAGTTTACCATGCCCACAGAATCTTTGAATTTAATTTGTTTTCCCGAGTACACTTTCTCTTATGCATTGCCATTTGACCTGCATGTATGCATTATGTAACAGTGACAATACTACGAGAATAATTTGCATTGTATCCTTAGTATATTAAGTAACATTTTTTTTTGGTAGTTGCATGAAGAGAGTGATCCAGAAAGGCTGCAGCAACTCATGGTGCGTGATGATATAGCCATGCTGCTCTACCAGTCTGGCTTTGGCAATGAACACCTCACATTGGAAACTAAATGCAAAGCTGTACAGTGCATATTGTTCAACCAAGTATTTAAATCACGGCGTGACCAAATTGCAGATTTAATGGCAGGCCTGAATTCCCTTGGCATTTTAGAGCTTCTCCGCACAAATGAGTCTTGCAGAGCCTTGGTGTTCCCACTGCAGTCTGAAGTACAAAACTCAGAAGGTGATGTTCTTGGGTTGTTGCATTATGAAGATGACCTTTCAGAGCAGGAAGAGCAGGTTAAGCTCTGGTTTGAGGAATATGTGAAATTACTTGCAAGAGGTAACTTGAATGTGTTACTTTTCATTTTATACTCATCTCGTACTAACCAAGTTTGAGGTCCGTACTTTAAGTTGATTTATGGCCCAAACATAAAGCGTGCTGGCCATACATGTAAATCTACGGAAAAAACTAGGATCCGTAACTTAAAGCACGGACCAAGAAGATGAGGTTAGTAAGATATTTATCACATCTTAGTTGATTGGGTGTGCTGGAAATGAAACTAGCTGAAGCAGCGGTACTGTAAACTGTATTTAATACTCTCCTTGGGGCTTTTGATTATTTAATCACGCACATGTACTACATGTAACTAAGAGATACAATAAATGAAATTTATGTTAATCAATTGGTATTCCTTGGAAACTGTGACGACTGGTGCTTGGAAATTGCAGCTTCCCATACATTTTAATCCTGGTCCTTTCTCCCCTCCCCCTACTGTCTGATCGATAAATGTATTTTCAATTTACGTTTCCCCCGCTATTGAGCCATCTCCTCTCCAAAGTAATAAACCAAAGAAATGAGAATGTAGCACATGGGGTTCATATTGTCTTTTTATTCTGGTCAATTCAATTGTGCTTGAGCTAATCCGAGGTTTTAGAAGCATAATAATTGTTCATTATATTGCCACCAAAAAATGTGTGACCCCCCCCCCCTCCCCTGGGTAGAGTTGACAGTTATTTATTATCAGATTCTTATTGTGTGGTTAATTTACAGATGTCAGCAGCCAGGAATCAAACTGCAGTGAAGTTGCAGTAACTCCCAAGTTGAATGACCTCATTCAATTTATCTGTGGACACCCCCATGTTCCAAAAGGTGGTGAATTAATTAAAGTCAGGTTTACAAGAACAAGTCTACCAGATGCCGAGTCTTGTTTTAATACTGTCAAGTTACCAAGGCACCACAAAGACTACCACAGTTTTAGGAGGGCAATGAATGTTGCAATCAACTGCCAGAACCAAGGTTACGGTCGTGGCTAAAATTTAAGTCAAGACTGTTGAACATGCAATGTTTGATTCTTGATCAGTGTTACAGTTACAACCATATATATATTTAAAAAAAGATTCAAATATGGGGAATGATTTCACTCACACGTTGTTGAAACTCCTGTACTGACAGACAATGTAATTTTGAAAGTTATGTTTTAATCTTGACATGTTGGGTTAATGTTAACAGTTTCAATCAAGCTGGTATTTATATGAAATTGTAGGCCTGAGAGACATACTTCAATGGTTTCAACCTTTTCCTGGCATTCATTGAGTTATAACTTCTAGAATGTCTTCTTTACACACATATATGCATGTGTATCTCTGCCTCAATAAATATTGTTACAGTTGCTGGAAACTAGTACTGAACAAGGTACATGTCTTGGACACGGGTGGAAGGGGAACCCCCCCTACATGGGCTACATAGGTAAATACCACTGGACAGGGTTTGACTTCAGGGCTGTCATTAGTAGCCGGCAACTGGCTTTTATAGCTGGATAGTGTAGTAAAATCAGCCGGCTACTCTCAGTCTGAAAATAAGTAAAACAGCAGCTATAGGAAGAAATGCTTTAATTTTGACCTGCTACTATCTCTGAGAGACCATCTTCTGAAAACCTTTATGACAGCCCTAGGCTTTTAAACATTTTACTTTGGAATAGGGTATGATAATAATTCTTTCAATTGTCTGGAACAGAGTATCATTTTTATCACCCGTGACTCGGCATTTTGTTATGGATGCATGTTTTATTTACTTAACACTGAAAGCAAAATGGACTTGTGTATGGATAAATTGAAAAAAAAAGTGACCTTACTTAGAGAAGTGGTCTGGAATAGATTACCTGTTTACTGTATTGAGTCTGGAACAGTGTATCTTTTTTTACAGGACAGGGTTTCAAAATTACAAATTTGCAGTCTTGTACAGGGTGACTGTAAGGGTTTTATGGCCCAGAAGCACACCCCCATCCCCCTTGCAGGTGCATGTGTTAGTGTTATCAATATGTTATTGGTACATCCTCTTTTTGGCATAACTTTTACTGCCTCAGTGAGTAACAAAGTCATGTATGACATGCCACAGTTCACCAGTGAAGGTGAAGTTTGAAATGCAAGATATTTAAAGATGCCAAGTCCACAACATCTCAACAACTGTCACTCAATTAATTAAGCTGAGTCATCAATAAATGAATGGATGATTTCTAAGGCCATCAGGTAAGAGAAAATCCCATTTTGAGATTCACCTCTAGATTCATTGATCACATTTTGAATAAGGCGCAATTGGTCTGTACTCAAGTGCAAGGCTAAGGGTGGAACTCTAATGCTGTATTCCTCTGCCTCGGGAACAGGACCTTCCTCATCTATGCCATAGTTGGAATAGTCTGTAGAAGCATCAAGTAGGTCTCGAACAGCAGTATGGTTTGAATGTTCCAAAGTTACCATCCCACTTACCCACAACTGCTGAGGAGACAAGTTTCTTTCAGTTGTGACAGGATGATTGTTCCATTCAGCAGTAAACTCATCGAGGGCCTGGTTAATTAAATCTAGATAAACAAGTTGCAAACAGTACAGATGTACCTCATTAGTAGAGCAGAGGAAGCCATTTCGTTCAAGATACAAAAATATGTTCAGAAATCTGGAAACAACTATTCGATTGACATCCCTCCATAGTCGTTCTATTCTCTGGTTATGGACTGAAGTACCAGTGATGATTGTCTCTAGCATGTACCTTGCAACTTCAAAGTTCTCCATCCCAAGGTCACAGCGAACCCGAGAAGGGAGGTTGTACCTTACAACTGCTTCTTGGAAATAGTTTAATACAGTTGTTGCTCTGTTATTGGTTGATGCATGGAGAAAAACAATAAGGCGTGAGAAGCCATCTATGCCCCCATGAATGACTATGCGATAGGGTTCAATCAATTTATGATTGCCATCAATATGCCTGAGGAACAAAGCAAACAGTAAAATTTAGTCTATAAATGGCATGTCAATGGGTTAATAACAAGTGAATGGCCAGTATTACAACACTGATGACAACTCATTGCATTCAGGTCATTTTACTTTAAAGAACAGTGGAACTCCATTAATACAACCACTGAAAGGCCATAACAATGTTGTCGTTTTAACAGGTTGATCGGATAAACAAGGTGTAGTAATTATCAAATTGAGACAGTAAGGGCATCTTTGGGCCTAAACAAAGTTGCTGTATTAACTTGGTGGTTGCAAGGTAGGGTTCCACCATAATCATTTAAAGCACTTGTAAAAGGGAAGATGTTAGACAGTGATCATTTAATGGGGAGGGGAGAACCTCTCACACAAAAGTGGGTTGCTGGATATTTTGAAAAAAACCCCAACAAGATACCAAGATATTGTTTTGTGTGTGTGACAATCAGTTACTTTTAGAATGGGGGGGGGGGGGGGAGGTTTGAATTTTTTCTAAGCATTCAAAACGTTTGGGGTACATTTTTGTTTCTGCAAAAAAGTTATAGGGGATATATTTTTAGTTTTCATATTATTAACGTTTCTTCTTATGGAATGCTAATCCTAACTACAAAAATTGTGGGTAGGACTAGGCACAGACACCACAGGTAACCCACATCACACACTTTGGAGATTTTCCTCAGTTTTGGTCTACACGTTTAGCCTACGTGTAGCCATACCCACCCCCGAGGAAATTCCTCGGGGTGGGTACGACTACACGTAGGCTACTACACGTCCAAACTGCCTTTCAAAGATGGCAGACTCAGTTGACTATTGGAGAGGCAATCTTTTGAAAAATGAGGGAAAGGGAGGCCAAAAAACACATCTTTACATACGAAGAAGGTTAAATTACGATATTTTCTTCAGTTTCTAGGTATACTGTATACAGAGGTACCCTTTATTAAAGGGCCAAACACAAAACACTCCCACCCTTGATGATTCCCTGATTTTAGATAGTTTTTCAACCTAGGTGACGTTAATAGACTCACTGTAAGGATTTTCAATAAGTTAGTTTTGCTGTTCACCTTGATTATGGGACTGAGGAAGCTTCAGATCAAAGAAGGAGGGAGGGGGATTCAAATTTTATACAGCACATCTGGAGGGTAACTTCTTTGCAAATACACAGTATTGGGGTATGTTTTTAACTGTGCCTTTTTCAGAAATAAACACCGGCCCCCTCTAAGCCATAATTAACAAACAGTCCCTTACTAGTGTCAAGGGTAGGTCAGTGGCATAGGAGAACCATCCTTTACCATTTAAGATTAACACGATTAACATAATTTGATAAGTGCATGAAGTCGGAAGTGAAATGGCAAATCTTACCACAGGGAATTTGGGTAAGGGACATTGTAGCTTCTTCGGATTATCCTCCTTGCATTTCTCAGGGTAGTTGTAACAGGATCTACCCTGCGTAGGGACTGAAGCACGCGAATCCTCTGAACTACCAACCCACGTTGTCTCAGTGATCCTTGGACCATTCTAAGGCCTGCTGATGGAGTTACTTCCTGTACTTGGCGAACCAAGTTATCTAGCTCAGTATCTGATATGTTTGAATATTCTCTTCCAACGACACGCATACCAAATTCATGTCGCCGTCGTCGCAAAGTCCTATCCGAAACTCTTAAAATACGAGCAATATCGTTCCAGCAGAATCCACAGTCTCTGTGAAGTGCATCCAATTGTTCGCGATATATTGCTAGTCGAGGCCGCCCTTGTGAATCAGATCGTTCAACATGAAGAATCCCATTTTGCCCTTCATTTTTATCATCTTCATTCCAATAGACAAAGCAACGCTGCTGAAAATGAGTTCGTAGACTACTTGTTCGGCTGAGCAGGTGGTTTAACTGCGCTATGCAGGTTTGCTGGGAATCTGCTTGCCCATACACCTCACAAAAACGGGCTATCAAAGTTGACAGTGTTCGTTCCTATTCTTCTAATCGACGGACCAAAAATTCTGAGGTATCGGGAGAAGCTGAAACGAACTGTTCTTCAAAACTTTCTATCAGTCTTCCCAAGGAAAGAAAGAAGTCTTCGAAGTTGGGAAGCCAACGCGCCATTTTGTTTCTGACCGCGCGTACGGCTTTCGTAGCCTACACATCACTTCCTGTAATACCATATAAGGATATGGTCGTTATATCCGGTTGAGGTGCAAATCAGTTTCCGCTTCCTCTCGACTAGTGTTTTTTTTTTTCGATGTTAATTTTTCCGGTTGACCGCATTTTTGCGTCAGCCATATTTTTCTGAAACTCATTTGGGAAGGTAGAGGTCTGGTAACAAGTATGTTGCTATGGTGACGTCATAACCACTATCATAATGTGTAGTTCTGGCAGCACATCAACCCTGAAAAATTTCAACCCTGTAGACTTAGTATTTGCACAGATATTCCATATTTTGTGATTTTACTTCATTTTCTGTCCTCTCATTTGCATAAATCAAAATCTTGAATAACTCGGCAACCAAGAGTGCTATCACAATAAAATAAACGCCGTTCTTCATCATTTTGAAAGCTCTTTCGAACAAGCTTGTGAAAAATTTCGCTTCATATGCACTTTAACTAAAAAGCTTGGTAAAGCAAAGTGGGCGGCAGGGTTTGTAAACGAAGTAAAACAGTCATAGGTGGGTTAACACTAATTTTATTAGAAATGTCAAACTGGCACACGATTATAAATACCAAGAGCTTTTGTGCACTTCTTTTAAAGAATGATGGATCGTACTAATAGTACTAAGTTTACCAACGAAACTTAAGATATGATTATCTTTTTACGTTTTCGCAATGCAGGTCGATTATGAAACTGACACTGATATTCCTCTTCCTGTAACGATCACTGATGGTAAATGCAAAGACGCTAGAGCTAAACGAAACAGCCTTTACGTGCCAGACGAAGATTCGCAAGAAAGTTAAGATGACTTAAACTATGTGCTAGGTGAATCCCAACCTCGTTCCCAGGGTCCAGTCTCTCTTCCTCCTTCGAGAAAGTACCGAGCAGATCTCCTAAATTCATTACCGCGGCCGACAGCTGCGCAAGACGTTCCAGGTTTACGCTTTTTCGCCGTTTCCGCCATGTTTCACCCTTGAACATACACGCTAATGACGTCACAGAGACTTTTTAGCCGCGCCAAAATGTCTAAACTTTCAGACCTCGGGGGGAATTTCGGAACCCCTAGAAACAGCGAATCCTCTTCACGAAAAGGAGGCAATCGATAGAAATGAAATATGGGGAATATAAGCTATGTAAAAAAATATTGGTAGTTAATTTTCGATTCATGTGCACTTTAATGTGGTAATCATTTCTATACCTTACCATACACAAGAACAAAAGAAAAAGAAAAATTGATCCGAGGATAAAATCGAACTACAACATTTATATGGGCCCACATGGCTAACTCCTTCAGTCCGAGTGACCCGAAATAACTTCAGGAAATGTGCGAAAATTACTTTTATTTCTAACCTGACATAATGAGACTGGCAAATAGTCATCTCCAATAAATTCCTCGGCATTTGAAAACCCGCAATCTTTGTCAAAATGAGTTCTACTTCTATTTCAATTCCGGAAAATTCCAAGGACTTTTTGTTCTGTTTTATATCGTTATTACACTGCGTGAGTGGTGTGACGGAAGTTGAGGAGGTGCGTTCGTCTGCGCCGCGCGCAATCACACCGACAAAACCAGGGACTTCGTTACCCTTGACCAGCGGTCGGGAAACGAAAGACCCTGGAAAGATCCGATTTGAAAGTCCGAAAATATCGGACTTCCGGCTGAACTGCGCATGCTTAGGGTTCAGAGAGTTTGTAAGAGTTCTGTTTTACTTTTTTGAATCCTTTGAAAAAAGCAATCAGAATCGTCACCCTATTGGATCTTTCGAGAGTCTCTCGTTTCGAAGCCTGCGCAGTACGGAGCGAAGACTCGAGGGACGAGAATGACAAAACTCAAGAACGAACAAGACATCATTGCTCGGTATGTCTGTGATTCCACAAGAATAAACTTCGGTTTTAGATGTGATGTTACAGAGATATGGATAAGTAGATTTGTTTATTTATAGAACGATGCCATATTTGCTTTTGATGTGGGAACATTTACTTCCGATCGGCTATCGACGGTGTAAAGCTTCTCATCCAGTTTGAAGTGTGTCTAGTTAATCTGGGCTCAATTCGCTCACAAATGAGCAGATATTTCAAAGCTTGCTATGTTTTGACACAAGAAGAATCAATGTATTCAATAATGATTAAGAAAGATTCATAGCCACTTAGACGTCTGTGTAGCGGGAAGATGAAAAGTGTAAAATTTCGAGTTCTCGCGAAGTGAAATCCGAGCTTCCGGTAGGATGATCGTTTTTCGTGGCTTTCTGCAGTTATATCGAATATTTCAAAAAACTAACCTTGTATCCTTCAGTTACTTACCTAAGCCTTCAAACTGACAAAGTATGAGCGAAATCGATTTTTTGACCGTGGCATCATTTTAACAATTTCCTTCGATTTTTACTGACATTCACTCTTATTTCTTTAGCTGATAACTTTACTGGATAATTTTCAAATCTTTTGAAACTTCCATCTGGAATGGAAAGCAAAACAGCTTAACGAGCCCGGGAATTACCGGGAGCTTCGAGAAACGGGACCCAGAGTCTTAAAATAATTGATCGCACTGGCTGCGTGCTACAACATCTGCCTCAGTTGCAATGGGCTTACCTTCACACCAGCCATTGATAGTTGTGATAGAAAACGTAAAGCTTGTGGGATGTGGCTGGAGTGACACTCCAGCCACATCCCACAAGCTTTACGTTTTCATTGCTTGTTTTATTGATATATGTGTACTTGAGCCTGAGCATTAGCTATGCCATGCTGATGAGGCCTAACAAGGCCGAAACAGCTGTCCTTGGCTGCTAATGCTTGGGCTCAATCTTTAAGGGGTAATGCCCATTACCTTGTGGCCTTAGTGCCTTTTGAGTGGCTTCGGCTTACTTGATCACATTAATTTGTGAAGTATCCTATAGTTGTGATAGAGGGGATTAGTTTCTAAAGAAACTGTGGTGCTGCGTCGGTGGGGAAGTGAGACACGAAAATTTGGTTTATCAACGGAGTTGATAATGTAAATTGACCACCGTACAGGGATTCGATTAGCTGACGTTTCGAGCGTTAGCCCTTCGTCGGAGCGAATCGAGGAATTGTGGGTTGTGTATGGTTTATATACAGAAAATGGAGCTACGCTATTGGTGGTAACATGGTAACGTGAAAAACAGGAATAAATTAATTGAATGAAAAGCGCTCGTTGATACCGTGGGGATTTTTTTATAGTTGTGATAGGTTTGACTTATACATTCAAAGGAAAAAAGCTTTTCAATTTCGCATCTTCTTGATATCGGCCCAGTTCCCTTAACAAAGAATAATCAAAAGTGCCTTTTCAAAAGTGAAAAGATTTAATTTACTAGACCTTTATTACAAACGGCAAATAGGAATTGTTGAAAAATTCAATCTAAAACAAACACAATGTGCGATTCTTCGAGGAAACTCGCTATACTCTATAGAGCGATTTTCAGTTGAGTGACCAATCTAATTCTCGTTCACTTTGGTTTTGCTTTGCCCTGTGACTGGTTGGCAAAACTCGCGCCACTTTCTCTCCAGTGAGAAGCAAAACCAAAACCAATTGTGACTTACGCACTTAATTTCCCGCGCTTGGGCTCCGGGAACAACTGGTAATAGACCATTTTAGCTTGTAGATTTTGTTTTCTCAATGTAGGCCATGATGTTACCCTAGAGAACTGTTTCTTTGAAATTTCGCCTTATTCACTTGCATATGTACGCATAATTTATGAAAAGACAAAGGGCAAATCCCCTTGGGAAGATCACATGGTCTACATTGGGGAAACAAAATCTACAAGCTGAAAAGGCAGATAAGATAAGATCACGCTAGCCTATTCAACAATGTAAAAAAAATACAATAGCTGGTTTCCAGTAGGGGCGTGAGCTAAGTATAAAAATTAAAAATATCCTAAATATACTAACAACCGTGATTCAAACTATTCGTGCATTTAATATAACCCTAAGTATAATAATTAAAATGTACTAAATATAGTAACAACCATGATAAAACTATTCATTCAATTAAATATAACCCTAGGAAAAAGATTACTATATGATATTTGGTCTATAGGTTGAAATAAGCTTATCAAACGTAGCCAAAGTTTCGCAATTACGTATTTCATTCGGTAAGGAATTCCAAACCCTAGCACTATTGTAGCTGAAACTCTTCTTTAAAAATTCAGGTCTATTGCTTCGAATTCTTATTGGCTCATTGTGCTGTTTGTGTCTGTTGTGATTGGCTGGAGTAATTGCTTTGTTGTGGGTTTACGACACACAACTGAAAATCGCTCGTTCATATTCTATTCCCATAATTGATTGAGTGATTTTCTCTTTTAACCACTGACTTAAATTTGACATTCAAAGGACTGAAATGTACGTGTGTTTATAATTCTATAAACTATAGAGTGCCGAGAAACCTTGGGTATGGAAAACGGCGACATCAGAAACAAGCAAATTAACGCTTCATCCGAGTGGATCAGTAATCATACTGCTGCCTCCAAGGGACGATTAAACTCCAAGAAATGGAGAAGACGAGCTTGGTCTTCTAACACAAATGGTACAAACCAGTGGCTGCAGATTGATCTGAGAAGTCAACACACCATAGTAACAGGCGTAGCAACACAAGGGAGAAATGGAATAAAGCCAAAAAATAGCCAGTGGGTAACCAGGTACAAGCTGCAGTACGGTAATGATGGGATAAACTTCACTTACTACACGAATCACACAACCGACGAAGACAAGGTAAAATATAGCCTTGTCCCTAGGATTTCTCCTCCTCTTGTGGCTGCGGATATAGAGGATATTACATGCCCGCGCGTGGATATGAATTTTATCTTCGAGTGGTCAACTCGATATCTCACTCGTTCGCTGCGCTCACTCGTGAGATATCGAGTTGACCACGAGAAGATAAAATTCATATCCATAAGCGGGCATGTAATATTCTGTTTATTATATAAACACCAGTGAAATACCAAACCATTTTCAAAGGCTTTCAAAGGCGCGATTTATTATGTAACCATAACGACGGTGATCTCTTCACATGTGAAGATAACATGTTATCTTCACATGTGAAGATATGAAGTTTTCGCGGGAAAGCTCACTTGGTATTTCACTGGTGTTTATATAATAAAGTGTTATATTGCGTTTAAGAAATAAAATAAGAGACTGTTTATTTTTTCGCGTCTTTTCGCCTTTTCGTCCGTTTGTCTAATCTGACGAGAGAGAAGAACACCAAGACAAAGATTGTGTTTGATCAATTAAATAATCAGCTGATTTATTTTTTCATATAATTTGGTCCTTTACGGCCCCGTCCACAGGTATCTACATATTTTTTTAATCCGTAACGTTTTTCTTCCGGATTCGCCTTCCGTCCACACGTATCCGGCGAATCCGGCACCTTTTCAAATCCGCTCTCCAGAGTGGAAATTTTTGAATGCGTAAAGAACTTGAAATCGTGTGGACGGTCGAATCCGGGTATTTTCAAATCCGATGACGTTACTCGCCAACTCGCACGCCTAATGGCGCATACTCTGTTGACAATAGTCACAGAGGAGTCCTGGATACTAGAACGAATCCGGATACGTGTGGACGGGCAAATTCGATTTGAATACACTACGTATGGACGTAGAAATTTTTGAATTCGCAGAGAAAAAGTTGCGGTTTTAAAAATATCCGGATACGTGTGGTTTACTTTTTCGTGACTCTTTTAATCCGTTTGTTTTCACCCATATGTTCGTTTGTCCAGGTTTCAAGAGAGCGAATAACGCTTAGACACTTCACATCCTCTTGTCAGTTTGTCTAGGTCTCAAAATTCCTAACATTCCTACAGTACCACATCCTCCGCTTAACAAGTTTTCCGCTATGTTGAAACGTTTATGGCAAGACCATCATGGAAGATTTCAGGTTGGATAAATGACGTCTTTAAAAAATAATCTGCTTTTGCACTTTATTTAGGAGTTCGCTGGAAACACAGACCCGGACACCGATGTTTATCATGATCTCAATCCACCAATCAGAGCGCGTTTCATTCGTTTTCGACCAACAGCTTGGCATGGTCACACATCAATGAGAGTGGAGCTCTATGGATGTCAAGGTGCAGAATAACATTTCATTTCTTGACCACAATTTATTTTCATTGATAAGTTTTTGTTGAGGTTCTCTTACAAACCTACGTTGCATCCCAGGGTTAGATAGAGGGTGGGCAGGGGGCTAACCACGTGTTTCCGAAGAAAGCCTCGGCTTCTGGGCAAGGAAATCACCAGTCACATGGCTGGAAATGATTCATGACGGTGAAGATGATGATGAAGATGATGACGATGACGATGACGATGACGATGACGATGACGATGACGATGACGATGACGATGACGATGACGATGACGATGACGATGACGGTGACGGTGACGGTGACGATGACGACGATGATGATGATTATGATGATGATGATGATGAGGAGGAGGAGGAGGAGGAGGAGGAGGGAAGTGTTGGCGTTCGTCAGGTAATACAATTAATCCTTCGATCGGACTTCCGGATCGAGGGAGAGTGGTGCGTGGCCTGGCTAGTGTCTGTTCCCGTGTTTTTTTTCCACGCACTCTCTTTGTTTCTCTCCGAACCTTATCCGCTCTACTAGGGATCACAGGTACAACATCCATGTGACTTGTTTTCTGTGACAAACTGGGGCTTTTCTGGAAACAGGTTTTTAGACCATCACCCAGCCTCCGCCCGAACTGAAGATATATTTGTCAAGACTGGTGGGGTTGAAGGAGACAAGGCCAACGCCTTACCGTCACTGTCCAATGACGCGATTATCTGAACTGAGACAGATGTCGAGCACACACCCAACATGATCTCACCAGTTATTTAAAGACCTTGGATTGTTTTCCGGTCTGCATTTTGAACTCACGATCTTTTTACCAACTGATCTAATGAAGAGGGTTTCTACCCAGAGGTATAATTAGCTATCAGGGACAAACTGGTGAGGATAACATAGCGATTGACTTGCATCCCAGCGGTAGGAGGGGGGCAGCAATATTCCTTCAATACGTTTAAATGTGTAACGTCTATTACATGACAGAAAAACAGACCATTTGAAAGCACTTACAACAAACTGTCAAGAATCGGCGATTGCCAATCACATCTTCCCTACCAACCATAAAATAAAATGGGATGGTTTTGAAATCCTAGCAACAAGTCAATCAAATATCCATTGTAAAATAAAGGAGCCTCTATCGGTCCAAGACTTAAAGCAAGCCTTAAACGAAAACGTTGGCAGCAAAAACTTTATCTTTCTTAGCTTTGTCATTTTCTCACTACTCAGTAAGGCGTTTGTTATTCTATATTTACTATTTTCCAGTCTTTTGCTATGTAAATTTCAATTCTAATTCATTTGTTAACGAAACAACGATCGCTTCTTAAGTTGTATGTTACAGCATACCAAACGTCAAGTTTTTAAGAGAAATGCACGTATCAGCTCTCTTAGAGGAGTGGGATGTGAAAGTTTTCTATCGCAAGATCAATTTCCACTGGGGGATCCCAAAGGAAAGGAACAATCTTGCCGGCCGGACTGATTGAATGGTCGACAGTTCCAACAGTTACAATACTCAAATGAAGAATGATCCTCGCAGTTGTGAACGCAATTCATGCAATTGCGAACAGAAGCAGGTCAATTGTTGAAGTTCTGAATCTTTGTCAACAAATGCGAGGATCAGTCTTCATTTGATTTCATTACCGCAGTTCATATATGATTTATTTCCTATATCAGTCACATGTTCACGGGAACATGTGAACCCATAGGTGACCGTTTCCCAACGTCAGTGGCTTCAAAGCTCAGTTGGTTAGAGCATCGCACCGGTATCGCGAGGTCACGGGTTCAAACCTCGTTGAAGTCCAGAATTTTTTTTCAGCCTTCTTTTCGCAATTGCATAAATTGCGTTCACAACTCCGAGGATCGTTCTTCATTTGAGTGATCTTATTATCATTATTGACTGTCAGATCTCTTTGCATGAAAATGTCGAAGTACTAAATAATAACAAAAGTTTTGGCTGTCCTTTGTTAGAAACAAACTAATTGTAGCTTTAACCGACAATAACTAAAAAAAGCTAGCTCGGGAAATAAATGGCTTAGTTGCTACTTATTGTAAAGTTGAAAAAAAGAAATGTAGGAGTGGATATTCAGAGCAACCTTAAATTATGGTATAATTAAAGTGCTGCAAACCGAAGTTAGCTACCTTAAGGCAAAAGCAAAACAAGTTGATCGCAACCAGCTGATTTTATGGCGAAAAACAACAGCTTTAATAGCGGTATTTTCAGATCTAATAGTCTTCTTCAAAGTCAACCTCGTTCCCAGGGCTTTTCCCTAGAAAGAAAAATGGCGGCGGGAAAAGGCCCTAGCATCGGATGGTCACGTGTCCATCTTACACCCTGAAATCCTGGGTGTAATAAATTAGCGTTTTCCATATTCAGAAAGAAGATGGCGGTGAAATGTGAAACGACGCCTTGTGAAATATTTGTGCTGAAACGACTTGGATCTGCTTTAAATCGTTGTTAAGTAGCTTTCCTTCGTTTTGTTTGAAGCCGCTTCAAGTGAAATGTTTTGTCTCGAATTCATCGCCGCAAAGACGGCAAATAGAATTTTTTTGGAGTTAACTTACAAGCCGAAACGGAGAAACACACGTGTAAATATTCTCGCAGCCTTCTCGGAAATATTTAATTGCATATACGTTTGAGGAAATTCCATCAACCAATGAAAATGCAGAACTAACCGCAGGAATTCATACATTAGTGGTTCATTGAATATTTAAGATGGACACGTGACCAGCCGATACGAGGGCCTTTTCAATTCCCGCCGCCATTTTTCTTTCTAGGGAAAAGCCCTGGAACGAGGTTGCTTCAAAGTCAGATCAGTGCAGCGAAAATGACGCTAAGGGTTTGAAGTAACGCCGATAGAGTCCCAGGCACGAAGTGCAATTTTTTTCTGACCTTTGTTTTGTGTGTGTTCTTTTTCTTACATTTAGACTGCATTCCCGGCGCTGGTTTATTGACCAGTTTAAACTACGTGCTTTTTACAAAACCTGAAACCTGGAACGACGCACGCGCAAACTGCCAGAGGCTGGGAGGAGACCTGGTGAAGATAGAATCTGCCGAGGAAAACAAATGCATCAACGATACGTTTCTCACTCTCTCTCTGGATTAGATGGAGTGAGTTGCTGGATTATCAGTTTGTAATAATAGAAAAATACAAAAGCTCGCACTTCAATATGCAAATCCATTTTATTCATCCTCTGATTTAGACTGCGGTAGCTCGCCTTCGAAAATTATTTATATTAGCACAAATTATTTAACCAAATCCCATATGGTGAAAAATTATTCATTCAGCAGGCTTGTGAATAAAGAAGTTGTGTTCTTGTAGTGCCGTCTTTGTTTGCTTGTTTCTTTATGTTATTTTTATTGTGATTGCTGAAGTGAAAGTCCAGGTATATATCTGCTGCACGTTAGCTAACGCTTGAAACGTCAGCATTTTGAATCCTTGTACGGTGATCAATTTACATCATCAACTCCTTTCTCAACCCAAATTTTGGTGTTTCACTTCTCCACCGACGCAGCAGCACAGTTTCTCTAGATGCTAATCCACTTTAGTCTTATGTTGTCTGTTAGTATGGCTGTAATCAGCTGCGTATTTGTAGCCAATCAAACCTGAGATAGTTACACCAATGCATAATAACCATTAGATGAGGTTGAGCATGACAGAGAGAATTATCATGGCTGAGGTTTGTGTTATCTTCCGACGCCGAAGGCTGAGACGAATAAAAATATCGGTCTTCTCTCTATTTCATGTGGCAACCCGTGGGGAACCGGTAAAACCCTTTGAAAGTGCAACGTTTCATTTGATTTCTAAACACGAGGAAAAAGACGAAGCACAAGGCTGTAGGTTTAGTGCTTTCATTGGTTTGGTGTGCTTGCATTAAACACAGTGGGCCGGCTAGCTGTTTAAACAAAGTTCTAGCCACGGTCTAAGTCAATTCCCCATGCAAACGGCGAAGCTTGACGATAGGGTATTCTACTTGAAGAACGTTCGAGGAAGATTCTCGTTTTAGAACATCCTATCGGAAAAACTTTGAAAGAATAATACCACTACGGCAATGGTGTGTAGAGCGGTATAGGTTTAATCAACTGACATTTATACCACGATATCTTTGCTTTAGATATCGTGGTATGAATTATGCATTTGTGGGGGCCCCCAAAGCAACGTTGAAGGCATAGTTTCACGGTTTAGCGCATGTGCACGGGAATACCAAGATTCTGTCATGTCACACCATTGCTTTTTCACCTTCATGGGCTCCCGATTAGTTACCGTAGAAAGTTTAAGATTCTACTTTTGACATTTAAGTGTTTATATGGTCTAGCTCCTAATTATTTGTTTGATTTAATTAGCATCAAAAAGCAATCCAGGTACTCTCTTAGGTCAAACGACTCTTTATAACTCGAGTTACCTACCACTAAGACCCGTCCAACCCTTGGCGATCTTGCGTTCCAGTCAGCTGCACCTTATCTTTGGAATGCATTACCTTCGACAATTCGCAACATAAAGACATTGACACTTTCAAGACTGCTGTTAAAACTCATTTTTTTAATGTAGCTTTCAAATAGATTTTTATTCATGTCTTATCTTTTAACTAGTTTAATGATTAGGCAATTGTTGCCTTTGATTGTGTATAAGTTTGTAGTTTTTAATAGTTTCTTATGTTTTTAGTTACATTGAAC
This sequence comes from Pachyseris speciosa, assembly GCA_016490735.1. NCBI lineage: Eukaryota > Metazoa > Cnidaria > Anthozoa > Scleractinia > Pachyseridae > Pachyseris > Pachyseris speciosa. The sequence continues at coordinate 347,665 of JAEMWC010000879.1, forward strand.
ATGATTTTACTTTAACAATATTGTGAAGCGCATTATTAGTGTTATTATTATTATTATTATTATTATTATTATTATTATTACAAGTGAAACCGGAAATAACAATATATAATTATATATCCCATAAAAAGGTAGATATAAGACAAAGAAACAAAATGATGGTCGAAAAGGGTAACTTTTAATGCCATATATTACGGCGAGACATGACTAACCTTCTTCAGGGGCAACACTGAAGCAAAGTAAAAATGGAGAAAACGGTTACAATACAGAAATAGAAATAATAGACTTGTACTGAAGCGGCTACCAAAAAAAAAGAAATATAAATAGTTTAAATTTTTGCCACGTCTTTTGTCATTTTATGCTGAATATAAGGCAATCATGCCTAAAAAGGTTTTAATATCTTGGCTCCTAGTCAATATGCGACCTACATGTAACAATAAAATTCTTGTCTATTGGTTCACTATATTTCGTGAAAATGAAAAAAAACCTCTTGAAATTGATCAATGCAATCTGTGGTACCAAAAAAACTAGTTCAAAACTTGACACGTAGATACAAAGTTACAAAATTTCCTCTTTTCTTTAGTTTTTCTCAAGAATCTTTGTTGCCTGTAATGGATTATTAGACACTTTGATGGGAAATCTGCAAAAGATGGAAGACAAGACTGACTGATGTACAGTGTATAGCAAGATCCTTTGGTTTTGGAATTGACTGTTACATAATAGCCTCTTCTTCAGGAGGACCTCTTTCGGGGAGTGGTCAATTAAATATTTATAATTTATAATTAACTATTTATAATTTATAATTTACTAGTGGGCAAGCTTGGAATTGATCGAGCCATTAGCAGCAGTAAACAGTGTTAGAGACCTATTAAATCAAATTCCTTTTATGCAATGATTTTTACAAATTTGCAAAACAACCTATTGTTTTGAGATGATGATAAGTAAAACGTTGTGGTTTTGTGCATGTGTTTGATAGGTTTGAGAATTTTATTAATTTTTCTTTGTTCATTGAATATCAGCAAAATTTCTACTAATAATACTCATTGGTTAACACAGTTAGCATTTCAAGCCTTATTGTTGAGCATTACACAAATAAAATTCCAAAGCTAAATAAAAAATACTAACCAATAGAACTTTTTTCTTTTTTAATCATTGATTTGCTTACTAGCTATTAGTTATTAGTTATTAGGTGTCCGCTATTAGTAGAGGGAGATTCCCTCGGCTAGTCATTTTCGACACCGTGATTAATAAAGTCTTTGATAGATTGATTGATTGATTGATTGATTGAACTAAAGAAATAATCCTTCAGAGAATTTGTCATTAAAATACAGTCACACCTGCAGAGATAAAAAAAAAGATTTACTTTTCAAAGACAAGTGAGGAGGTACGGGGGGGGGGGGGGGGGGGCTGCAGAGAAAAAATGTAGGAGGGGAATGGCAGGTTAAAAAGGGAAAGGTGGTAAGTGGCATTCCCAAGGTGGTAAGAACAATGATAAGTTGTGATGAATTTGCAATTTTGTTAGACTCTGCAACAAAGTTAAGACGTAAGTAGATACTGCTAGGTAAGGGGTTAAATGTTGTACAGACGGAAGATTGTATTCATATTTTTGTGGATATTTATTATGAGTGGGCTTGGATCAAGGCAAGTGTATTTGTACTTCTTTGGGAAAATAGTTGACAATTTTTCTTTATTATTTTTACCGTTTTTAGTTTTTGCATATTAATTCATTCATACCAGAAATCACAAGTGTTAGTTGAGAGAGAGAGAGAGAGATGCTCTGAAAACACGCCTATGCGCTCTTGTTCTGACGGTTTTTTTCGTTCACGATAAACCAAAAATTAAATGTTTTGCAATTTTTTTCTTTGGTTAAAATTACGAAGGAAGACATTGCCCGCAATGTCTGTCATCGAATCGTAGATTCTCCACACCTCGCGATTCACACGTCAGTTTGTTTAACCAATCACAGAAAGTGAATCGACCTTCTGAAACGGAGCGACGGTTTGCTTGCGACAGCGCTGTAGCTGTGGTGAAAGTGGTATTTGCGGTCAAGTTTAACAAAGTAATGGGAAATTTCTAGTCCGAAGCTTAACTACATTCAAAACGGTGAAATGATTTTGAAATTTGGTTCATTCTGTGTCATAAAACCTTAGACCAAGTCAGTAGATTAACGAGCACATGAACGCTGTGCGATACCTCGTTCGACTCTCTCGTTCCGCCACTTCGACTAGGTCACCTGAAAATGTGTTATACTGTGAAAGATTTGTATGGTGAAAGAGCTGTGGTGAAAAGCTGAAATGGTCGCCAAAATGGGAGATTTGCCTTCAAATTCAACTAAGTAATGGAAAATTTCTAGTCCGAAGCAAAAAACTTTAGATCAAGTCAGTGGATTAACGATGTCCACGTCAACGCTGTGCGATACCTCGTTCGACTCCACTCTCTTTCCGCCACTTCGACTAGGTCATCTGAAGATGTGTTAGACTGTGAAAATATTTTAAACTGGCCACTCTGGGGAGAATTATATCAAGGCTTGATGAACGGCTTTTTGGATGTATCTAAAGCGTTGTGAAAGGGATTGTATTCGCGCCGCGACTGCATTCGACAACACATAAATTTTCCCGCCGTGCTTTGAGCATGACTAAAGACGAAGGATGTGCGATTTACGCAGTGGCCCGATGTAGCCTTTTCGACGATTGGAGAAGGTATTTACCGTTGACCTTTTATTTAGTCGTTTTCTTCAAAAAACTTACGGTTTACCGATAAGCCAGATAAGCGTTGTCTTTGTTTATGTGCCCAACTTTTGTGTGGCTCGGCAAGAAGTTAAGCCTACTCTCAAATTTGGTTTTCAAGTTTATCGTCAGTTTGTTTGTGAAGAAGGTTTTCAGGATTTCTGTGTTGGACCCATTCTTATAGCAAATTACATTTTAATTTTCCCTCAATTTAAAAAATAGATTCAAATGAAATTTACCGTAAGCTTAAGCTTATAAGTTAAACATTGTTGTAAAAAGGTTTTTCCTCAGACTACCATTGTAAATAGGTGCCACAAAACAGAAGCGTAACACTTTGTAAAACTGCCAAATCTATTAAAACAATTATTTGCTAATCTTTCTTTGTTTTTTTGGACTGGTTCTTGGTCGGTTTTGACATAAACTTAAGTACTTGACGTCTTCAGAGTTATTAAGCTTAGGTACTTTCCGCGTTTAGCGCGCACGTACACGAACTCGCACAAACAGCCGTGATTTTAAAACTTTCCTCTGTTTCTGCTGAATCTTTGACATACAATTTTTAGCTTTATAAAATTGAATTAAATTATGTGAACGCCCATGCATTACAACCTCTGTGAAAACGTTTTTTGTAGTACAGTAATTTTTCAGATACAACAAAATGTTTCGCCACTCAAATTAAACTTATGTGTCGGAATCGTGTAATTCATTAGGGTAATCCATTTGAAAGCACGAACTGTTCCAGTATTTGTTTATGCGCAACTATTTTTCTTAGGCCAATACTTTGAATAATGGCTTTATTGTACACTTTGTTATAATTGTAATAGGGAATTTAGTTCATGGACAGTATAAAATAAAGTTTTGATGTCTGTGCGAATGAAGGTAACGTTTTAAGTTCCGGTTGAAAATAAAGTAATCATTTATTCCGTCACTGTTTAAGATACGTTTTTAACCTTCAAATATCGTATTTAGTAAAATTACTGAGCTTGCATTGGTTGCCTTAAGCAATTTAAATTGTTTCATTTAATGTTAGCATTAATTTGATTTCATTCGCATTGCGAAGTTAAGTTTTATAATTTCAAGAATTAAACAACACTTTTTAGGTGGGAAGTGCATTTAAGTGTACCACAAACGCGCTTTTTTTTTGTTTTGTTTTTTAACAAACAGCAACAACTATCTTTATCAACTTACCTTCTCAAGTATACATTGTCCCTGAGCAGACAGCAGCCATAAAAAAAAAATAATTAAAAAAGTCGTCAAAAGTTCCGTTTAAAGAAAATGTAAGTCCAGTCCGTTGTCCAGTCCTTGGAATTTTTTTTCTAGCTTACCTTTTGTGGCGCGGCGTCGCAGTGAACAAAAAGCGCGCGAAAGTATAGCCTCGTTTTCGTTCTTTCCTCCAGGCCCTCTCCTCTGAAAAAAATCTTAAACATCGATCCTCGCCCAAAGCAATTGAAATTAGAAGAAACTGACAACGCCATCATAAAGAGCATACTCTCAAGCCTTAGGCAAAATTTTCTTTTATTCCTACCTCAAATGGTCGTTGAGCAGGAAGCTGACAAACTTTTCAGTTAGATTTTCTACTGCCGCACTTTTTTAGGAAAAAGTAATCATGGCCATTTTTTAAAACACTATTTATCAATCTACAACTTCGCTTAAAAATATTTTTGGAGAAAGGTTCTAGTAAACTTTTACAGCGAATATTAAACTTCGGTCCGTTCTGGTCACGTGACCGATGACGTCACAGCATTAAAAATGATAAAAATGTATATTTCATAAAAATATCTACCAATATCCAAATTTTTGTTTCCTCGCGTTTAATGCAACGCGAGATAGCACTTGTACCCAGACTCCCACTTTTTGAAAATTGTATATACCTCCCTTAATATTTATATTTTGTTCGGTACCCGGGCAGTCCGAAATGGCTCACACCATTGTGCTTCAAACCACGTTGACTGCTTTTTCAATAACAAAATAATTTCGTCACAGTGAGACAAAACGCACTAGTGAGCAAAGTCACGTGACCAATGACTTCATCGCCCTTAGTCTTGTACAATAATTAGTTTATGGTAAGACTTATTTCTAGACAACGTGGGGGTCTTGCTGCCGTCAAACTGACCAAGTTATTTGGGATTGACGATTTTCCAGCTGCAAAGGATTCTGGGAAGGTTCTTATTATAATTATATATTGTTATTTAATTATTATTATTAATGGTATTAGGACTGAGTGGAGTCCAGTTCAGTTTGTAATCATACGAGACGGAGTGATAACAAAATCGGACGACCGCGCAGCGGGAGTCCGATTTGTTTATCACGAGTGTGATTACGGACCGAATTGGACGACACGAAGTCTTATTACCAAGCAATTATAAAAATTTCAATTTCCAAAAAAAGAAAAAGAGCCACGTTATAAAAGGAAGGGAAATTTTGCATTAAACGACTGACAAAGGAAGCGTAAATTGTTTAATGTCGCGCTGAAATTGACTACAATCAAAATGTATGGTGATTGAAACCAAGGTTGTGATTGTTTGATTTAAACTACAACTTTGAATTTGATTGGTTGATTTAAAATACTACTTTGAATGCGATTAGCTTATTGAACTGTCTACTAACAAACTGTGCGATAACAAATCGTCCAATAAGAAACTGTCCGATAACAACGTGGCACGTGAATTAGTGGAAAATAGGAGTTTTTTAAACCAATCACAATCGAGGCAATTTTGATTATGATTATGATTATGATTATGATTATGATTATGATTGTTGTTGTTGTTGTTGTTGTTTTTGTTGTGCGTCCGACCCGGAATAAACCTTCGGGACGAAGAATAAGTTCAATGTTCAACACTAAATTAAACATTTTATGTGTAAATCCGTTGACATTGAAATTTGGGCATCAGTCATTATGCTAGCCTTCGTGTAGCCGCATGGCTAGGCGTGGACTATCGTTCTGCTTGTAAAAATTGCAGTCTCTGATTACTGAAATACATGAGTGGTTGGTACCAAAACTAAAATGTAATTTATGCTCGGAGTCGGAACATTGAAGATGAATTCTAATGAGAAATTTCACCTTTTCTCGTCACGTTTTCGCGACTTACCGCGAAATTTCTAGAATCTTTAATTTTATGAATCAATAATAACTCTATTTATCAAGTGATGCTATGATAACAGTATCAAAATGCCCAATCATTGTAGAACAAGTCTAATTAAGTTATTTGTGGTCATAATGGGTTACAACAGCAACCGCGTAGCCTATTAAAAGCACGCTTAATTTTAGGCGTAAGTGATTATTATTAGAAAACACAAACATCTGATAACCCTCATTAATTATGATCGAACTGCAGTTAGTATGTTTATGTAAAGGTTTTCAGGGGAGACGTTTTAAAACTTTCGTGCACTTTAGAGTCACTTAAATTTTAGAAAACTACTCAGTTAATTTTGTCTCATGCGTCGCATTATAACGGGAAGTTATTTACGACGTGGTTGAAGACAATGCTCAAGGGTACACACCAGGGGACGTTCAAATAAACTAAGGATAGACAAAAGAATTTTGCCGTTGAAAATTACTATATTAGCATATCTTGACGCGGTTTTAACCTTCGCAAACAACAGAAAGACAGAATATTTAATGACTGACACTTTTAAATTCACCAGTTAATTTCAAAAGTCCCCTCACAACAACAGGAAGACTCAACGAGGAACTTATGAGGAATTAAGAGCAATGACTTCTCTCGAGGGCTTCGTTTTCATCGCGTGGATTTCGTTTGGACTGGTCTTAGTACCGTATGCTGGTGAGTACTGCCTTCAGCTTTATGTGCTAATATTGCGGTGTTACCTAGTTGGTTTTTTTAGTATAGTATAATTTTTAAGACAAAATATATTAAAAGCAACGTCTAAGACATTATACAGTCCGAATGAAACTCGCCGCACCTTAACGGGGTAATGTCACGGCTGATTCTTGTTATGAGTTCAAATTGTGAGGAAGTGCTTTTTCCATTACACACTGAAAGACCCAATTAACACGAAGAGTTAGCTTTCAAATGTTTTCTCGGGAGGAAAAGAAATGAGTGCTATAATATGGTCATTTTTCCAAAATACAATGACAAAACTTCAAAACGTTAGCCTAATTTCCTCATTGTGAATCAGTTATTATTCCAGTAACTCACCTGATGTGTCAAGTAACGATCAACAGTTTATCACACTGCTAAGAAAATGTTAAGCTACGAAATCCTAAGAGCATAAGCACTCTTTAAATTTATTGCGGCCAGTACTAATTGTGTAAAATAAATGAATTAAACTGAACTGAACTGGGCAGATCTCGGTTAGGGTAAAGGAGTTCGTTAGTTATGTTTCCTGAAAAAAAAAGGGTTTTCTAAGGTTGGTTGTAAAGCACAAATATGACGAATACAAAAACTTTTATTCAATTCCACAAACTTGAGATCAGCTCTTTGGCACTGACACAGTCAAGGAACATATTTAATCATAGCCGGAAATCATAATTTTGTATACAGTCAGGCTGCAAGACATTGAAACTGGATCTAATCGCGGGGATGTTTTTTTCGTCATCGAGGAAAGGATTGGATTCTCAATAAAAAGTAAAAGCAAAGAAAAAGAACAACGTTACCAAATTCTTGTCAAGGCCATGTTATTCCAACAAATACATATAGGTAAATTAAGACCTTGCAATGGTAATTTGTTCATCTCTTAGAATGGCCTCCTACAGATTTCGTATCGATCTATTATATAAATTCATGAAGTCGAATCAAATAAAAAATGAGAAGATCAGTGTAGGATTTCGATGCAATATTAGAGTCTCTACAACTGGCAAGGCGTACTATGAAACTGAAGGTTTGAGTCCTTTTATCAGACAACTCACACACATTGGTCACCTGCCAATGTCTCGGTCAGAATGGTATACAGTGGAAGGTAGGCCAACGCTTCGGAAATAACCGTGTTTATCTAGGGATTCCGATGTCAAATAATTTGAAAAACCTTGAAAGTAGAAAAAATTTTACCGCTCAAAACTTACAGACAAATGTATAAGAAATTAAAAACTCCACCGGGTAAATGTTAGGGCAGGTAGGAACCTCAGATTTTGACATTAAAATGCTTTGGCTAGTAACTTAAGTCTCAAGTTTATAAAGGTTTGCCTACCTTTTAAGATAGAGTCTTAAACCTTACATAGGCGCGGTCTAGTTTCTATTTTTCTAATTAGACTAGGTCTTCAATTTCTCAGAATGCGTCCCTTGGCAACATCTGCTCCTGGGATAAAAATAACCAGGGACAAGTCCAATGACAACCCCATGTGAAACATCTGGCGATAAAAGTAAACTCGCTGAACTGATGTGCCTTTATTTCAAAACTCAGAAGTGAAATCCTGTTTTGCTGTTAAAAAAAATTGTCTACCTTTCGTACCCTAATGAATATAAACTTACATGTGTGGTATATAAAGGTACCCCTTTTTGCACTGTCAGATATGGAATGAAAGGGAAGAATTAGAAATTACCTCAATTTGCTGCTGAGATAATTTTATATTAGTCTGAAGGCTATTGTGGGGAAATTGTCTTTAAAATGAAACCAATTATGTTTATTATCACGTTTTTTCTTTTCTGAGCTGTATTTTAACTTTTCCGGGTTTGATAGGCAGCAGAGTTGACAGTACCCCTTGTAATATAATTTTGCAATAAATTTCTGAGTGCATTAGGAAAAGAGTTCAAACTAAATACCTAATTATGAAAGAAACAGAGAGCAATTTATCGGCTATGCCTCAAAACACGCGAACATTTTCCACGCAAAATTGGAGGAAAACCTGATCTACACAACCGATGTCGTTTATCCGCAAAACATTTCTATGCCCTTTTTGGCCTGAATTCTAAAGATTCCCAAGATAAAAGGAGAAGATCAAAAGCTATTCAAAATCATCAAACAAAAGAAAGAAGGCGAATAAAAGGGGACACTTAGGCATAAATATGGTTAAATTCCATGGTAGATTTGTCAAATTCCGTTGATCCAAGGCTCAAACTCTTACTAGTCAATATTAAGAAATTTGTGTTTTAATTCTCTCCCAGTTCTCGTAACAGCATACGAGCGCACGTTAATATTCAAAGAACCGATCCCCGATAAAGCACTTCCAGGGCACGTGATAAAGGCTGAGCAAGTGCCGAATGAAGGGAGCTGCCGAGTGAAGTGTTATTTGGACCCTATCTGTGTGTCTATCAATGTGGGACCTGTCAGGGAAGGACAACTCGCGTGTGAGTTAAACAATCAAACCAATGACAATCCGTCAAATATTCCCATGGAAGAAAAACATGGCTTCACTCACTACAGTGTGGAGGTAAATGACTAGCAAGGGTTAAGGAAGGGGCGGGTTGACGTATACTAATTAGGATTCATTATAGACAATCTACGCCACCTGTGACCATTATGACGGGTAAGCAAACGCTTGGGAAATATTAAACAGTGTTTATATCAGTAGGGATTCCGATGTCAAATAACTTGTAAAAACCTTGAATGTAGAAAAAAATTTCCCGCGGGAAAAATTAGAGACAGATGTATGGGTAAATGTTAGGCCGCGGCTACACGAGCGATTTTTCGCTCGCGCCGGTGATGCGTTTTTTTCAATTTTGTCGCGTCACCAGCGCGCGATGAAAATCGCAAGTGTAGCCACCCTTGAACTGGCAACGCAACAGGTAAAAAGTCGCAAGGAAAACATCGCGAGAAATTGAATGCGTTTAACTTTTCGCGATTTTTTTTCTGCGAATTTTTGAGCTGTCGCATCACCTGTTCGAGGGTGGCTACACGGGTGATTTTTATCGCTCGCCGGCGACGCGACAGTTTTCACCATCGCAAGCAAAAAATCGCTCTTGTAGCCGCGGCTTTAGGGCAGGTAGGAACCTCAGATTTTGACATTAAAATCCTTTGGCTAGTAACCAGGAGCCCATTACTAGCAGCGTACAACTCCCATACTAAGCCGCACTTTTAAGGACGGCAACGGGGACGGGAGCGTCACAAAACAATAGTTTTAATGAGCAAAAACAAAGGCTCTGTACGTGCAGATACTTGTGGCACGTGCATCGACTTGTTATTGGTCATTGAACTCCTGCAGGAGTCTGATTTTGGCGGGAAATTCAATCTAAAATTAAATTGGTCTGTGAAAACGCCGGGACAGGAATATAGGGCAGTTGTACGCTCCTGGTGATGGGCTCCTGCTAGTAACTTAATTCTCCAGTTCTGAAATGTTATTTCCGAAGCGTTTGCCTACCCGTCAATATGGCGTCTTAAACCGTGAAAAGGTCTATTTTTGAAACTTAAAAGTATAGTTTCGAATTTACGAGGAAATTAAACATCACCAACAACAATTCTTGTGGAATGTCTTTAGTTTATCGAAGACACAAATTAGAAAGCTATGAATTTTTTATGGAAAATTATGAGCAAGTTTATTTGAAAGTTATCAACTACCGTAAAAGCTCTATTAAGCCCCCGTCGCTATAATAATTGTAATTGTAATAAGCCCCCCTCTCTAATAAGCTCCCCCCCCCCCCTTTTGGACAGGAGATTTTGTAATTAGTCCCTCCTATTCCCTCGAAATCCACTTCATGTTTGCTTTAAACAAATGTACACTCAAACACATAATACTGTTTCCTGATCTTTGTAAATACTAAAGTTTCACTGCAGTTGTTTGAGTTATGTACAAAAACTATTTTAAGACAAAAACGGCTTGTTTAAGATTGAAATAAGCCCCCCTCTCTATTAAGTCAACCTCTGTAATAACCCTCCCGTTAATGAGGCCTGAAATTAAATAAGCCCTCCCTGGGGGGTTAATAGAGGTTTTACGGTATTTTTTGTGTGGTGAGTTCCTTTCTTTTTAGAAGGATTTCCCTAGAAATCCTCAAGATTTCGTTTAAATGCTGTTATGGAAAGTTGGTACAAAACGAAATTGTAAGTAGTTTTATTTCTTGGAAATACTGGATTCCCTGTGACGTAAATTAATTGTTAAACAATCCCTGACTTTTTATTAACCACGACGTAGTTTTTATTGACTATCTACTGAAGACAAACCTTTTCTGATAACGCCAACGATGAGGCCAAACATTCAATTGATTTCTGAACTAAAATCTTTTCAGATAAGTATTTTGTTTTTTCTAAATGGTGAACTCTTGCGCAAACCTGATGGCTAGCCAAAAACGAAATCCCCTGACTTGTTTTGAGGGAAATTATACAAGGGTGTTCTGACTGAGAATTACTTCCATTTTCCTAGCTTGAACTTGCGAAAACAGTTCATAAAAGACAGAAAAACAACTCAACGGAGAGACAGTTATTGCCAAAGGTCTGGATAGAAGCAAACATATTATAATTTTAAGAAAAGGCAAAACATTTTTTACTTTTCGACACAGTTCTTCTGTTATCTTCAGTTGAAATTATCACAAAGTACAAAGTTGAATTTATAACGCTACACAAAATGCTAATTAGCCACAAAATCGAATCTTCAGACTGATCATTGTCATTGGTTGAATGCCGAATTCGAGTTTGTGCATGTACTCAGTTTCCCAATCAGAGGACTGCTTTTAGCTGCAGCTACGGGTTTCGACGTGGGACTCACAGGAAATCAACCTCGACATGAAGCTGGCCATTGGTTAAATTAGAATCATGTGCTTCAACAGAGTAGCTCAAGGTACGTGAACGGTATTACTTAAGTGCGTGACAATACGACATTCACTTTCGAATTCCTACGATCGCTTTTCAGAACTTTTGCCTCGCTAACCCATGCCGTGGAATGAATGCTCTTTGTCAAGTAGGCTTTGGTGCTTCCGGTTACAGATGTGCTTGTAATGCTGATCATACCCCAGGTAATTAAGGTAGTCGTAGAGAGGTGTTCAATTGTCCAAACTTCAGCTGTCTCTTCGGTTACTCGTCACTCCCCAAAGTGACCAAATTTGCTTTCAGATATCTGTTAATATGGCTTCCCTTTTCATATGCCGTAGATTTCAACCGCGGCTTAAAACAATTCACAACTTACAATGAATGAATTTCAACTTTTCTGGACTTAATACTAGTGATATAGGGTCCTCATTAATTCTTTCGTTGAGTGAAAAAAGGCTTAAATCTGTGATGGCAAAAGGATTTCAATGTATTTTGATACATTTTGCAGTTGACAAAGGAAAATTATCCGTAAGGCGCTGTTCCGCATTTCTTAAGTCATCCGAGAGATACTAAGGCAATATATTTTGGAAAACAAAGCAGGGTTACTCGATGGCTGGGCGGATTAAGGTGGAAGTAGAAGGTAGGCAATTCCTTCGTTCCAACAGGTGCTCCCTTGAGTTCCTTCCAATTCTTGCTAGTTGATGTTTTCTGAGACATTATAACTCCATTTGAGAACACTGGAGATGTTAAGGCCTAACATGAACAGTTAAATTCAGTTGGCACTACTTTGATTGGTTTGCCATTGATATGCTTCTGGGGACACAATAACGGCCGCTTATGACGAGTCAATTTGAACAGACGTTTGGGATGAAAAAAAACAATGGAGACTGAAAAAGTAGATTAACCGCCGTCCGGTTATTTCAGTTGATAGGAGCACCACACTGCTGAGTGGAAGGTCGCGGGCTCAAACCCCAGACCAAATCATAAACCAGTCCCGGTAACTTAACGGGCCCGAAACTATGTTTTTAAATCAAAATCTCAAGAAAAGTAGGGTGTGTTCTGACCTCTAATGAAATCCATATTATGAGTGATTGTCAGTAAAGATCAAAGAAATCGTGGCCACGGTCAAAAAATCGATTTCGCTCATACTTTGTCAGTTTGAAGGCTTAGGTAAGTAATTGAAGGATACAAGGTTAGTTTTTTTGAAATATTCGATATAACGGCAGAAAGCCACGAAAAACGGTCATCCTACCGGAAGCTCGGATTTCACTTCGCGAGAACTCGAAATTTTACACAATTTTACTACGCTGACCGGTAGTGCTTCAAATCCTCTGATATGTTAACCAAAGACAATTCAGTCATTGGTTTTTGTGTCTATGCTTTCAAATCTTTAGGATCTAGTAGTGCTTTTGCACGAACGACGGTCAAAGTTCGATAAAATTACAATGCAGCCCTTTAATTACAACGCAACATAACAAGGCACATTAGAATAAATTTAGCTTAACTCCTCTAAAAAAGCTTTACAAAAAAGGGGTTCAATATTTTTAACGCTTTGAAACGTTTTAAAAAATATATTGATGTTAAATATTGTCTACAAAGGTTTACAAATTAAGAAATACCAAACTTACCTCGAGATGAAATTAAATTTCACTCGCTTCCCTATCTGTGTCACGCACGAGCGACGTAGCAACAATAGCAAGCAGATATTTACATCCGTTGATTTAATTTTGAAATATCTTATTAACGATGTGCTATGTTATCCAGTTAGCTTGCTGAAGAAATCGAAAATAACTTAATACCAATACAGAGTGGAACAATTTAAATTAATTTTATTAAATATCTGAAATATGAGAAGCTTTATGCCAGCGATAGCAAATCGGAAGTAACTGTTCCCACGAAAAGCTCCAAGCAAACAAATCTTCCTATCCATATCTCTGTAAAATTTTAACCTAATACCAGTCTTGTCGGGAAGTTCACAGACATACTGAACAACGATGTCTTGTGAGTGGGATTCTCGGTGGGATTTGCGGCGCAGACGAAAGGCACAGCTCCTCAACTTCCGTCACACCACTCACGCGGTGGAACAAGGATATAAACAGACCACAAAAACGTCTTTGAAATTTTCCGGAGTTGAAGCAGAAGTAGAATTGATTTTGGCGCCTGTTGTGGGTGTTTTCAGAACCCCACGAATTCATTGGCGATGACTATCTGTCCGGCTCATCATGCCAGGTTAGGCATAGGTTTGGCGAAGGACGAGTAATTTTTGCACTACCCCGGAAGTTGTTTCAGGGTCACTGCAACGAGCTAAGGAAAGTGTCCACACTGGAAGAAAAGAATACATTTATTCCAATCCATGAAGATGTTAGAACTTTCAAAACAGCTCTTCCCCGTAGGCTTAGGTAAGTAACCAGTTGTTTGATGTCCTACCAAACAGAAACTGCCTCCAATGAATCTTTAGTATTTTCTTCATTCTGATGACACGATAAACCATTTCCGAAAGACGGAAAGAAAGTGAAAACAATTTCGGTAGATTCATAACAGTAGATTGATAACAACTTTTATTTCACGACTCCCATGTTTTATGGATTGCCGTTGTAGTATACCGGTCTGTTTACAAAGGAGGGTCTAAACACAATACCCCCCCCCCCCCCCCATCTTCTCATTTTAAAATGTACTGAGACTGTGAGATTACAGCTGAAGTTTCGATTATCGACCATACCTTGAACGAGTAAACCTGGTGAGAATACGTACTTTACTGAAACTGCTTGCTTTAAAATATTAAGTTGGACTTTGACCCCGGGATTTATTTTCCCTGACGATGCATGTGAATCGTTTGGCGGAAATTATTCCACGGGTGTCCATTTCCATTCCCTTACGTAGCTCGTTCTTCGTATCTTCAAAACAAAGGCTAGCCGCCGGCGAGCGGAAGTGGCCGTTCAGTTGAGCAGACGTTCGTGTGAGAGGAACGCATGACAAGCCCAAAGAGCGCTTGCGGCTCGGGGTTAAAATTTTGGTTAATTTAAAGCTTAAAGTGCATATGACGCGAAATTTTTCATTAGGTTGTTCGAGGTTAGGTTGCTGAGTTATTCAAGGCTTTTCATTTATGTAAATTAGAGGACTTGTGACGTCACAAGGTGGAAACAAAATGAAGTAAAATCACAAAATATGGAATATCTGTGCAAATACTGAGTCTACAGGGTTGAAAATTTCCAGGGTTGATGTCCTGCCAGAACTACATATTGTGATAGTGGTGATGATGTCACTATAGCAAGATACTCGTTACCAGATCTCTACCTTTCCAAAGGATAAAATCAGAGTTTCCCTCCCCAAGAAGTGCTGTTTGCTCTTGACGTTCATTCAGTGGGTGCGAGCAAATATGGACATTACACAGCAGAAGTATAAGAAAGTGTGTTAGACTCTGGAGCAATAAATAAGGCATTTCTCATTTGGGAAGGTAGAGGTCTGGTAACAAGTATGTTGCTATGGTGACGTCATAACCACTATCATAATGTGTAGTTCTGGCAGCACATCAACCCTGAAAAATTTCAACCCTGTAGACTTAGTATTTGCACAGATATTCCATATTTTGTGATTTTACTTCATTTTGTGTCCACCTTGTGACGTCACAAGTCCTCTAATTTGCATAAATCAAAATCTTGAATAACTCGGCAACCAAGAGTGCTATCACAATAAAATAAACGCCGTCCTTCATCATTTTGAAAGCTCTTTCGAACAAGCTTGTGAAAAATTTCGCTTCATATGCACTTTAACTAAAAAGCTTGGTAAAGCAAAGTCGGCGGCAGGGTTTGTAAACGAAGTAAAACAGTCATAGGTGGGTTAACACTAATTTTATTAGAAATGTCAAACTGGCACACGAATATAAATAGCAAGAGCTTTTGTTCACTTCTTTTAAAGAATGATGGAGCGTACTAATAGTACTAAGTTTACCAACGAAACTTAAGATATGATTATCTTTTTACGTTTTCGCAATGCAGGTCGATTATGAAACTGACACTGATATTCCTCTTCCTGTACCGATCACTGATGGTAAATGCAAAGACGCTAGAGCTAAACGAAACAGCCTTTACGTGCCAGACGAAGATTCGCAAGAAAGTTAAGATGACTTAAACTATGTGCTAGGTGAATCCCAACCTCGTTCCCAGGATCCAGCCCCTCTTCCTCCTTCGAGAAAGTACCGAGCAGATCTCCTAAATTCATTACCGCGGCCGACAGCTGCGCAAGACGTTCCAGGTTTACGCTTTTTCGCCTTTTCCGCCATGTTTCACCCTTGAACATACACGCTAATGACGTCACATAGACTTTTTAGCCGCGCCCAAAATGTCTAAACTTTCAGACCTCGGGGGAATTTCGGAACCCCTAGAAACAGCGAATCCTCTTCACGAAAAGGAGGGAATCGATAGAAATGAAATATGGGGAATATAAGCTATGTAAAAAAATTGGTATTTAATTTTCGATTCATGTGCACTTTAATGTGGTACTCATTTCCATACATAAGATTACCATACACAAGAACAAAAGAAAAAGAAAAAGTGATCCAAGGATAAAATCGAACTACAACATTTATATGGGCCCACATGGCTAGCTCCTTCCGAATGACCCGAAATAACTTCCGGAAATGTGCGAAAATTACTTTTATGCCTAACCTGACATAATGAGACTGGCAAATAGTCATCTCCAATAAATTCCTCGGCATTTGAAAACCCGCAATCTTGTCAAAATGAGTTCTACTTCTATTTCAATTCCGGAAAATTCCAAGGACTTTTTGTTCTGTTTTATATCGTTATTACACTGCGTGAGTGGTGTGACGGAAGTTGAGGAGGTGCGTTCGTCTGCGCCGCGCGCAATCACACCGACAAAACCAGGGACTTCGTTACCCTTGACCAGCGGTCGGGAAACGAAAGACCGTGGAAAGATCCGATTTGAAAGTCCGAAATATCGGACATCCGGCTGAACTGCGCATGCTTAGGGTTCAGAGAGTTTGTAAGAGTTCTTTTTTACTTTTTTTGAATTCTTTGAAAAAAGCAATCAGAATCGTCAGCCTCTTGGATCTTTCGAGAGTCTCTCGTTTCGAAGCCTGCGCAGTACGGAGCGAAGACTCGAGGGACGAGAATGACAAAACTCAAGAACGAACAAGACATCATTGCTCGGTATGTCTGTGATTCCACAAGAATAAACTCCGGTTTTAGATGTGATGTTACAGAGATATGGATAAGTAGATTTGTTTATTTAGAGAACGATGCCATATTTGCTTTTGATGTGGGAACATTTACTTCCGATCGGCTATCGACGGTGTAAAGCTTCTCATCCAGTTTGAATTACTATTAAAATAGTTTTCTTTTTATTTCAGCATATACGAGTTATTTAAGTCAATATACGAGTATATTTTAATATACGAGTTATTTTATATATATTTCATGTACGAGTTATTTTAAATCAACGGATGATTGTGCGTGACACAGATTATGGAGCGCGTGAGATAATCTCAGTTTTGGTGTTTCTTCGTGTTTTTTAGTTTGTAACCCTGCGTAGACAATATTTAAAACATCAACATATTTTTTAAAACGTTTCAAAGCGCTCAAAATATTTGAACCTTTTTTTTTTTTAAGATACAAACTTGGCCGATGAGTTAATTTACTTTCTTGTCGATTGTTGTGTCAAGTTGTAGATTTCAAAGGCGCTGCATTGTAATTTTATCGAACTTTGAGCGGCGTTCGTGCAAAAGCGCTACTAGATCCTAAAGATTTGAAAGCATAGACACAAAAACCAATGACTGAATTGTCTTTGGTTAACATATCAGAGGATTTGAGGCACTACCGATCAGCTTTTACCTCGCTGAATTTGGATTATTTTAGACGTTTGGGTAAATGAGAAAAGTGTGTCTAGTTAATCTGGGCTCAATTCGCTCACAAATGAGCAGATATTTCAAAGCTTGCTATGTTTTAACACAAGAAGAATCAATGTATTCAATAATGATTAAGAAAGATTCATAGCCACTTAGACGTCTGTGTAGCGGGAAGATGAAAAGTGTAAAATTTCGAGTTCTCGCGAAGTGAAATCCGAGCTTCCGGTAGGATGATCGTTTTTCGTGGCTTTCTGCAGTGATATCGAATATTTCAAAAAACTAACCTTGTATCCTTCAGTTACTTACCTAAGCCTTCAAACTGACAAAGTATGAGCGAAACCGATTTTTTGACCGTGGCCACATTTTAACAATTTCCTTCGATTTTTACTGACATTCACTCTTATTTCTTTAGCTGATAACTTTACTAGATAATTTTCAAATCTTTTGAAACTTCCATCTGGAATGGAAAACAAAACAGCTTAACGAGCCCGGGAATTACCGGGAGCTTCGAGAAACGGGACCCAGAGTCTTAAAATAATTGATCGTACTGGCTGCGTGCTACAACATCTGCCTCAGTTGCAATGGGCTTACCTTCACACCAGCCATTGATAGTTGTGATAGAAAACGTAAAGCTTGTGGGATGTGGCTGGAGTGACACTCCAGCCACATCCCACAAGCTTTACGTTTTCATTGCTTGTTTTATTGATATATGGGTACTTGAGCCTGAGCATTGGCTATGCCATGCTGATGAGGCCTAACAAGGCCGAAACAGCTGTCCTTGGCTGCTAATGCTTGGGCTCAATCTTTAAGGGGTAATGCCCGTTACCTTGTGGCCTTAGTGCCTTTTGAGTGGCTTCAGCTTACTTGATCACATTAATTTGTGAAGTATCCTATAGTTGTGATAGGTTTGACTTATACATTCAAAGGAAAAAAGCTTTTCAATTTCGCATCTTCTTGATATCGGCCCAGTTCCCTTAACAAAGAATAATCAAAAGTGCCTTTTCAAAAGTGAAAAGATTTAATTTACTAGACCTTTATTACAAACGGCAAATAGGAATTGTTGAAAAATTCAATCTAAAACAAACACAATGTGCGATTCTTCGAGCAAACTCGCTATACTCTATAGAGCGATTTTCAGTTGAGTGACCAATCTAATTCTCGTTCACTTTGGTTTTGCTTTGCCCTGTGACTGGTTGGCAAAACTCGCGCCACTTTCTCTCCAGTGAGAAGCAAAACCAAAACCAATTGTGACTTACGCACTTAATTTCCCGCGCTTGGGCTCCGGGAACAACTGGTAATAGACCATTTTAGCTTGTAGATTTTGTTTTCTCAATGTAGGCCATGATGTTACCCTAGAGAACTGTTTCTTTGAAATTTCGCCTTATTCACTTGCATATGTACGCATAATTTATGAAAAGACAAAAGGCAAATCCTCTTGGGAAGATCACATGGTCTACATTGGGAAAACAAAATCTACAAGCTGAAAAGGCAGATAAGATAAGATCACGCTAGCCTATTCAACAATGTAAAAAAAATACAATAGCTGGTTTCCAGTAGGGGCGTGAGCTAAGTATAAAAATTAAAACTATCCTAAATATACTAACAACCGTGATTAAAACTATTCGTGCATTTAATATAACCCTAAGTATAATAATTAAAATGTACTAAATATAGTAACAACCATGATAAAACTATTCATTCAATTAAATATAACCCTAGGAAAAAGATTACTATATGATATTTGGTCTATAGGTTGAAATATACTTATCAAACGTAGCCAAAGTTTCGCAATTACGTATTTCATTCGGTAAGGAATTCCAGACCCTAGCACTATTGTAGCTGAAACTCTTCTTTAAAAATTCAGGTCTATTGCTTCGAATTCTTATTGGCTCATTGTGCTGTTTGCGTCTGTTGTGATTGGCTGGAGTAATTGCTTTGTTGTGGGTTTACGACACACAATTGAAAATCGCTCGTTCATATTCTATTCCCATAATTGATTGAGTGATTTTCTCTTTCAACCACTGACTTAAATTTGACATTCAAAGGAACTGAAATGTACGTGTTTCTATAATTCTATAAACTATAGAGTGCCGAGAAACCTTGGGTATGGAAAACTTCGACATCAGAAACAAGCAAATTAACGCTTCATCCGAGTGGATCAGTAATCATACTGCTGCCTCCAAGGGACGATTAAACTCCAAGAAATGGAGAAGACGAGCTTGGTCTTCTAACACAAATGGTACAAACCAGTGGCTGCAGATTGATCTGAGAAGTCAACACACCATAGTAACAGGCGTAGCAACACAAGGGAGAAATGGAATGAAGCCAAAAAATAGCCAGTGGGTAACCAGGTACAAGCTGCAGTACGGTAATGATGGGATAAACTTCACTTACTACACGAATCACACAACCGACGAAGACAAGGTAAAATATAGCCTTGTCCCTAGGATTTCTCCTCCTCTTGTGGCTGCGGATAGTGTTATATTGCGTTTAAGAAATAAAATAAGAGACTGTTTATTTTTTCGCGTCTTTTCGTCTTTTCTTCCGTTTGTCTAATCTGACGAGAGAGAAGAACACCAAGACAAAGATTGTGTTTGATCAATTAAATAATCAGCTGATTTATTTTTTCATATAATTTCGTCCTTTACGGCCCCGTCCACAGGTATCTACATATTTTTTTAATCCGTAACGTTTTTCTTCCGGATTCGCCTTCCGTCCACACGTATCCGGCGAATCCGGCAACTTTTCAAATCCGCTCTCCAGAGTGGAAATTTTTGAATGCGTAAAGAACTTGAAATCGTGTGGACGGTCGAATCCGGGTATTTTCAAATCCGATGACGTTACTCGCCAACTCGCACGCCTAATGGCGCATACTCTGTTGACAATAGTCACAGAGGAGTCCTGGATACTAGAATGAATCCGGATACGTGTGGACGGGCAAATTCGATTTGAATACACTACGTATGGACGTAGAAATTTTTGAATTCGCAGAGAAAAAGTTGCGGTCT